>ML785568.1:612887-640058 GCA_009831015.1 Picea engelmannii
CAGCTTTCCAAGCCTTGTGAAAAGTCTGTGACGCGTGCTCTCAAGATCTGTGAGGCTCTGCGCTGTGAGGATCGAGTTGCTCTCCCGACTGTGTGAAGAGGCTTACTGTTGTAGCTCTGATACCATGATAAATTGTGAAGGACGGAGAAATGTAGAGAGAAAAGAATAGTATATTCAAATGTATGAAGAGATACAGAACAGAACTGAAGAGATTCAGCAGCCCATTACAATGTAAGATGGTTGAGCTATATATGCTCAAACAAGACAAAAATAGAAAGTACAACTGTCCAATACAGCTGGCAGTGTACGGTTAGGATACAATATATTTAACAATTCTGATGGTGTTGATCCGTGGTCTTCAAGTGTTAATTGAACTATGCCAGCGGGAAAATGAAAAAGGTCAGTAGAAAATATTACAAAATCCTAGGTCAGTTTTCCCTTACCCGCCATAGTATATAGCAGCACTAGGACGCACCCCAACAACGGGTCTTCCATGTAGTTCCTTGCACGACTTAGCATCCATAACTCACATTTCAGTGCTACATCAACTTGATTGTCGATTTTCAGCTGCAGGCTTTCGTTGAATACTGGATTCCTTCCGCCTCCATTAGATATGCGAGTCGGCAATGCTCCCTTGGAATTGCAGGTAAGAGACAACTTAGCATAGACGTTCTGCTTGTCGTAGATGCTTATATTGTGAATGTCTCTGGCATGATGGACATAAATCTCCAGAATGCCTTCAAAGACTTGCGGCTGTCCCTCCCCCATTTTTTCCTCTTCGTCTGCAGCACTGCGAATTCCATTACCCCTGTGATTTTCAGAATTCAAGCATCGTTCATGTTGTATACTCTAAAAATTGAATCATTGTTGTGATTTTCCGGTCCGTTACTACTAGAATCGAAAGTAACTGGACGCTTTACAGAAGGAGAAAGAAATTTTGCAGAAGCTTGAAGTTAATAATCCATGATGACTTTCTTTCGACCGTTCACTTGACGAAAATAGGGATAGATACAGATGAACCAAGAACGCATGATTTCTATATGACAAAATCGAAAGAAGAAAGTGTGCCCGCGGAGACATACTAAACCCTCAAATCAATTGAGTTGTCACTGGATTGAATTCCTACCAGTTTACAACAGCAGAGAAGCATGAAAGGAGGTCAGGAAACCAAAGTCCTTTTAACGAAGATGCAGACAGCTATAAGAGTTGCGAATACCACAAGATCTTCAAACCAAACACACAACCTCCAAATCCTAACTTTGCACAAAATATTCCACGGACTCCGAGGCCTATACACAACAATCAAAGGAAAGAAAAAGAACACCGATAGGTGCGGATCATTCTTTCACAAGCAATTAACCGGAGGAGCCTGAAGGCAGCCGCAAGCATTACAGAAACTTAACAAGGTTTTATTACCACAGATAACATGCTTTTATACACAGGTAAGCTTCTGAAGACTTGTCGTGCAGCCTAAATATGATAAAACGTTACTAATAAAGGGTTTAGGGCTTAACCAGCAGTGGAAATCTTGTATGGCCTTTGAGAGCTTCGTGCCAGAGGATTCGCAAGATACTAAGAGTCTGGGAACTCTAACAGTGTCATTTCTCCGCGTTTCTAATCAGAATTGATTATGTTGAAGGTCTGTCAAGGCAATGGATGCATGCAAAAGTAGCTGTTGAAAGTGAGCATCTCTAGGCGTTTTTACCAAAACTATATTTATAGGGTTGTGCGCTAGTGATTGTTGCTACTTTTGGCGTCATGGATAGTTTATATTAGAGCATTGTTATGCATTATAATATTAATGTAATATAATTATGTCGAAAGGCTTATATCTATTGGAAATGGGCACAATTAATCACCTTTTAATCTAAAATTTTAATCGGATGGCTAACAATTGGAGATGCTGGCATATTCTTAGTTGTCCTCCCAAATCAATGAATGTGATTTACTCTTCATAACATCCTTGTATTTTTGAATGCATCGGTTACCATGTTTACTTTTTAACATTTACCTAATCATATTAAGAAATTACTATAGCACTATATAATTGCCACGTTTAAATGATTAATCTTTAAGATTATCACGTTTAGATTTCGTTAGTTGTCTTGGCGTTTCATTTTCTGGCTTTCGTGCATTTCATATTGTTTATTGGGGTCGGATTCGTTGTGCTTGCAGCTGCAATGGTTTTAATTTTCTTTCCCTTTCACAGCTTGCCGAAGGTCGAAACCAGAATCAGAACAGTGAGGTGGAATTATGTATAGCATTTCCTATGTGATGACGAGGAAATTTTCGTTCAACGAAATCCAGACGCTCACAAATAGTTTTGGCAAAGTGTTGGGATTGGGCGGGTTCATAATAGTGTACGAGGGCGTGCTTGAAGATGGGACGATCGTATTTGTCAAGAGACTGGAGATCGCAAGGCAAGGAGAGAAGGAATTTGTGCAAGTGCTCGGTTTCTGCGCACGCAATATCCTCACTTACGATCACATGCCCATCGACTCCTTGGACCAATGGATTTTTGACGAGAGTAAGGTAAGCTTCTTGACTTGGCCCATTAGGTTCAATGTCGTATTGGGGACTGCCCGATTATGATTCTGTATATTATGATATAGTGATTGGGATTGAAATTTTATCACCTTGTATGTGTAAAGTTTTTATGTGTATTGATGTAAAAGAAAGTGTATGATTATTTCTTTTATTAAATTTGACAAAAACATTTAATGTGTTAAATATATTTTGTTCACAATTTTCAAAAATAAATTATAATTAATTATTTTTATGAGCAAGTTCATGGACCCGCAACAAGAGATATTGAGGTCACAATGAAAGACATAAATATACACATAAAGAAGTTCAAATCAAAACCATAAACTGCATCTGAGAATGTATGCTAATGGAAGTAGTATTGCATAATTATTTTGTCCCATAGCTCGTTACACTTAGCTGAAACCTTTCTGTGTTCACCAACCACAAATTTGCAGCTGTGCTAGTACTAGTAACAATCATTTTTATGTAAAAAATGGTTATCAACCACTTTTTACATAAAAGTGATTATTGTTAGTTGATGACGATATATCTTCTAGACCACCATTAATATATTAATACATAATTAATGTATTAATTAATTATTTGATTAATATTATATTAATGTATATAAATTAATGAGATCTATTAATGTAATGTATTACATTAATGTAATAGATAATAATAATGTATAAATATAATCTATAAATTAAAGTATTACATTACATTAATGTATTACTTTATTAATAAAGTAATAAAATGATACATTAATGATGTAATGATACATTGATATATTGTATTAATGTAATATATAAATTAAAATATTAATTTATATTAATATAAAGTAATTTATTAATAGAATAATACATTAATAATGTAATGGATTAATTAATATATATATTAATGTAATGTACCGTATATTAAGTAATTTATACATTAATAGAATAAATATAATATTAATAATATATTTATTAATATTATTAATCACAAAGATATAAATATTTATATTTATATTAAAATATAAATATTGATATTAAAACATTAATATTACAGAATTAATACATTAAAAAATATCAATAAATTATTAAAATATTAATACCTTAATAAATACATCATTAAAGTATTAATACATTAATAATAAATAATTAAAGTATTAATTAGCTAATACATTAATAATGCATTATTAAAATATTAATACATTAATAATGTAACATATAATGTAAGGTATTTATTAATTAATACATTAAATACATTATTAATAATGAATTTATTATTAATAATATTGTTAAGTAATATAAATATTAATTAATTTATACATTAATTAGTTTATACATTAAATACATTATTAATAATGTATTTATAAATATTATTAATACGCTAAAATATCAATATTAATACTTCTAATAAAACATAAATATTGATATTAAAAAAATAATTTTAAAGAATTGATACATTAAAAAGGTATCAAAACTTTAGTAATACATTAGTAATACATTATTAAAGTAATAATACATTAATACAATAATTTACAATGACCATGTTTCAGTATGGTGCCATGATCATGGCTAACTCTGGTAAAACTTTGATGCCTTTGGGAAGGAAAGGTTCACTATGTTTGACATGGTTAATTATGGTTAACCATGACCATGGTTAACTTCCATAGACCTTCATCGTGGTTGACTTCTGTAGACCTTCACTATGGTTAACATTTAGTATGGATGAACTTCCATGATCATAGTTGACTCTGGTTGACCATGGTTGACAATGGTTAACCATGTTTGATAGTGGTTGTCCATAAATGATCATGGTTAGTCATGACCATAGTTCACCAAGACTACGGATGGCATTCAGATAGTGAAATTTGGAAGTGTTTGTCACATTATGATGACATGATATCCGCGTAACATTATGACAATGAAGCTATGTTGATGACATTGTGATGACGAGGCTATGTTCATCAGATTGCGACGACAAGATATTTGCATCACAATATGATGACAAGATATTTGCATCACATTCTAATGACAGGGCTATGTTCATCACATTGCGATGATCATGGCTAACTTTGGTAAAACTTTGTTGGCTTTGGGAAGGAAAGGTTCACTATGTTTGACATGGTTAATTATGGTTGACCATGACCATGGTTAACTTCCATAGACCTTCATCATGGTTGGCTTCTGTAGACCTTCACTATGGTTAACATTTAGTATGGATGAACTTGGTTGACCATGACCATAGTTGACTCTGGTTGACCATGGTTGACAATGGTTAACCATGTTTGACAGTGGTTGTCCATAAATGATCATGGTTAGTCATGACCATAGTTCACCAAGACTACAGATGGCATTCAGATAGTGAAATTTGGAAGTGTTTGTCACATTATGACGACATGATATCCGCGTAACATTATGACAATGAAGCTATGTTGATGACATTGTGATGACGAGGCTATGTTTGTCAGATTGCGATGACAAGATATTTGCATCACAATATGATGACAAGATATTTTCATCACATTCTAATGACAGGGCTATGTTCATCACATTGTGACGACATTATATTTTTTGTCACATATTGACGATGATGGCGATATTGGGACGAGGGTTTTAGGTTCATCACGTTGCAATGACAGGTCATTTAAGTAAATATTGGCAATGTGATGAACATAAATGTCATATGTTCATCATAGAAATTTGTTGACTTTGGGAAGGAAAGGTTCACTATGGTTGACATGGTTAATTATGGTTGACCATGGCCATGTTTAACTTCCATAAACCTTCACCGTGGTTAACTTTCGTAGACCTTCACTATACTTGACGTTCACTATGGATGACCTTCACTATTGTTGACCTTGGTTGACCATGACCATAGTTGACTGTGGTTGACTATGGTTGACAATGGTTAACTAAGTTTGACAGTTGTATTCCATAGGTGACCATGGTTGGCGATGACCATAGTTGACCAAGACAATGGGGTGATGTTCATCACAGAGTGATGACAGGACATTGTTTTTCACATTATGACGATAGGATATTTGTGTCATAGAAGGTGAGGATATGTTCATCACATTAGAACGATGAGGTTTTGTTCATCACATTGCAACAATATGGTTATTTTCATCACATTGCGATGACAAGGTCATGTTCATCACATTGCGACAATATGGTTATATTCATCAAATTGTGACAATATGGTTATGACAAGACATGCTCGTCACATTGCGAAAAATATTTTTATGGCGACTCATGTTCTTCACATCACAACAATATCGTTGTGTTCGTCACATTGTGACAATATGGTTATGGCCAATCATTGTCAACCATAGTCAACCATGGTCCATGGTCATGGTCAATATCGTTGTGTTCATCACATTGTGACAATATGGATATGGCCAACCATGTTCAATCATAGTCAACCATGGTCATGGTCAATCAAGGTCAACCATATTTATGTTCGTCACATTGCGACAATATGGTTATATTCGTGACATCATATGTTTAGCATATAAGGCTAGTTTCGTATGTTGTTTTTTCACATTATGACGATAGGATATTTGTGTCACATATGGTGAGGATATGTTCATCACATTAGGACGACAAGGTTTTGTTCATCACATTGCAACAATATGGTTATTTTCATCACATTGTGATGACGAGGTTATGTCCATCACATTGTGACAATATGGTTATATTCATCAAATTGCGACAATATGGTTATGACAATACATGCTCGTCACATTTTGAAAAATATTGTTATGGCCACTCATGTGCTTCACATCACGACAATATCATTGTGCTCGTCACATTGTGACAATATGGTTATGGCCAACCATAGTCAACCATATTTATGTTTGTCACATTGTGACAATATGGTTATGTTCGTCACATCGTATGTTCAACGTATAAGGCTAGGTTCGTAACATTGCAACAATATGGTTATGTTCATCACATCATATGTTCAGTGTATAAGGATAGGTTCATCACATTGCGACAATATGGTTATGTTCATCACATTGCAAGGGAGGGGATAGGTTCGCTAGATTATGACGACAAGATATTTGCATTAGAATATGATGATAGGATATTTGCATCACATTGCAATGATGGGGCTACGTTCATCACATTACGACAACAATATATTGTTTGTCACATATTGACGATGATGGGGATATTGTGACAAGTGGTTTATGTTCGTCACATTGCGACAATATTGTAATGTTTATCACATTGCGATAATGTGGTTATGGCAAGTCATGCTCATGGAATTGTAACAATATGGTTATGTTTGTCACATTCTGACAATATGGTTATGGCAGGTCAGGTTCATCACATTGCAAAAATATGGTTATGTCTGTTAAATTGCGAAACTCGACGCAATGTTCGTCAAATTGAAAGACTCAACACTATGTTCGTCACATTGTAACAACAAATCATTCAATGAGTTATAGTTATTATAAGAGCATTGATAACAAATCATATGGATCTTTGAAGATGATGAGTTATATTGTTCTAAGGACATTGATAACAAATCTACTTGATTTACACATTATAGATGATAATTTATATTTGTCGTAAGAACATTTAAAGGAAATCAACTTGTTTTACCAGTTGTAGATGACAATTTATACTAATTATAAAGACATTGATAGAAAATCAACTTGAAATTTGATGATGATTTATTATTGTTATAAGGATTTATTATTGTTACAAGTCTCCTACCCATATAAAACTTTCATTCAAATCCATATTCTGAAACGATTAAAATAAAGAAGAGTGTTATGGTCATTTATAAGTATATAAACTATATTTTTAATTATATATTATATAGTTAAAAAAATCTAGAAATTTTTAATATATAAATAATTAAAATAGTGTTTATTACTATTATTACATTGAATAGAAAAATAAATAAAAAAATTAAAATATAATTTATTACTATTATTTCATAAAAAAATACATATTTAATAGAAAAATATAAAAACCAAAAACACAATTTATGTATTCATATAATTTTATTAATAAATATTTGAAAAAATCTAAATATAAAAAAATTGTAGTTTTTTTTTAAATTAAATATATTTACAATTTTTTAAAAATGGAATAACAATTCAACTTTGTTAAAATACATTAATACACTATTAAAATAATATATTAATAAAACAGTAATACATTATAAAAGTATTAATTTATATTAATGTATTGAATTTTAAAATTAGAAAATAATTATATTGTAAAATAATTAATTTTATTTACAAATAATAATTACCTTTAAAAATATGAAATCATAAAATGTAAAATTATATTTAGTTAATTTATTAAAATATCAATTAAAATTATATCTAATTAACTTAAAACTAAATATTTTTTAATTTTTTAAAGATTAATATTTTTTTAACTTATAAAATTTAATTATATTAAAAACAAGATTTAAATTTATATTAAAATTTTATAAGAATTAAAATTTAAAAATAAGATTTAAAATTATATTAAAATTTAAAGTTATATTAAAATTATATTTAAAATAAAATTTAATTATATTAAAATTATATTTAATTATAATGAAATTAAATATAATTAATGTAAAATTAAATATATTTAATTTTTTTAAAGATTAAATTGTTTATAATTTTATAAACATAACCCTAATAACGTACGCACCTGCTGCAACAGGGAGGTAACCCTAATAACCTATGCACCTACAATGGGGAGGTTGATACGCCCACACAAAGCACTTCACATCCATGCGGAGGGGAGGTTGGAGGTTGAAACACCAACACAAAGCACTTCACCTCACACATCCATGCGGAGGGGAGGTTGGAGGTTGAAACGCCAACACAAAGCACTTCACCTCACATCCACGCGACCGCCCTGG
Source organism: Picea engelmannii (assembly GCA_009831015.1). Taxonomy (NCBI): domain Eukaryota; kingdom Viridiplantae; phylum Streptophyta; class Pinopsida; order Pinales; family Pinaceae; genus Picea; species Picea engelmannii. The sequence continues at coordinate 621,282 of ML785568.1, forward strand.
TAAAAAAATGATGGCACACTATAAAACACACAAATGAAACAGCAAGGTTGATACTGATAGTTCACATCCACACGGCCACAAGCGGCCATACGCATCCACCCAGGAACAATAATTTTTGTTGTTATTTCTTTATTATTGAACGTGGCAATCTGGTGGTGATCAAGTAATTTTTTAATCTTATTTAGTAAATGTGAAAAGGTAATCACATAAACGTATGTCTTTATAAATGAGCGGAAGTTAATTTATCAAAATCTCATCCATTGATTAGAGAGGACGATGAAGAATATCCCAGCATCTTCAATTGCCAACCCTAAGATTGAAATTTATGATTAAAAGTTTGATTAATCCACCGATTCCAATAGGGGGGACGCCTATCATAATTAGGTTTATTATTATTATATTTTTAATTTTGTATAATATTTAATATATTAAGTTGATATATATAAATATAAGTTAATTAATTAATTCTTTGAGTATGAAGGTTTCTACACGATTATAATTGATTAACTGTTTGTACTAAGAATTATAAATTGTATTTTTTTATTTTTTTTTGTAAGTAAAAAAGATGGAACCTATTATATTAACATAAGAAAGGTACAGTAACTGTTTGCGATGCCAGCTGTCCCGCCTAAACAGGAGACCGAGACAGCTGGGCATCCTGTGCCAAGTGCTTCCCATCTAACAAAATACACATGGTTCTGTCCTACCCGAAGGAAACCAGGACTGTCACTTATGAAGTTTAAACTGTATGCCATAAACTAGTTGTAAGAAAACTAAAAGACTAACTGAACCAAAGCATAGTTTAGAACAGGAAAAAGACTCCTAACCGAGAACATCATTGAACCTTGTTTCCTGTGCACTTCTCCTCGTTCCCATGCTGTCGCCAGCCTGCTGGAAGCACGTAAGTCTGCGCACACATTGGGAATTGCCGCTGTGGTAGAGTTCTGGAGTGGGCTGCGAAAAGCATGTCAAGCCTTTGATCGATTCTGGCAAGGCGAAACACCTAGTCATCCATCAGACTTCTCAGCTCGAAGATGAGAGCGAGCTGCCTCCAGTGGGTGAAGGGTGGTTACTCCTGCTAGTGGCTATCAAGAGAGGCGGGGTGTCTAGGTTTCGCTGCTTCTTTGCTTGTTTGCTCTGAGTGGTTGAGAGACTGGGTCGCTGCCTCCATGGTTGCCTCGGGAGGGGTCTCTTCTTCGAAAAAACAGGTGGTGAAATGCTCCTCTGGGCTATTGGCCTTGAAACCAGGCTAAGTGTTCATAGGTAGAGGCTTGTCTTTCGATCCAAACTCAGTGGGTGGATTCCAATTGTCTGGGACTGTAAACAGAGGGAGCTTGGGATAGCTCTGCATGGCATCCTCCAAGGCAATTTTCTCCACGTACGCCATGGGAGGCATTCATGGTTTCCTGCGCCTTCGAGTGGATGCCATGGCCAGTGCCTGCTCAAACTTCTTCTAACACTGGCATCGAGACTCGGCCGTGTACCAGGCAGCACCCCTACGCAGATTTCCTCGTGCCCTGGGCATGGTGGAGACCCTGGAGATCACCGGGGTTCCTTGCAGATGGGTTGCTTTGCTCCAGAGCTTCGACGGGACCTTGAATCTCTGCTCCGGTGTAGTGAACTGTTGTTGCTCTGGTAGAATGAACTCTGCTATGAACGACTGTCGCTCGATTCTATCAATTCCAGTGATGAGGAGGAGGGAAACTGCAACCGCCATAGCCATTAAGGCTTGGTGCCGAGTGCGCTGGTGGCTGGTACTATTCCCTTGTGTGAAGAGGCTCATCGTTTGGTTATGGCTGCAGTGATCCATGGTGTGTTAATGGCTGAAGGGATGGTCGCTGGTGGATGCATTAATATTGTGTCCCGACATCAATCTGTGTGGCTCTGATTTTTTACGTGGCACCCCATCCGGGGGATAAATTGTATTTATTTTATTAATAAAAGAGATTACAATTTTATTTATTTTTAATTTTGGAAAATAAATTATTATTTGATTTGTTATTATTGCAATTGTATTTAGTTTTATGCAATTAAATTACTTAATAATAATAATAAATAAATAAAAACAAAATAAAAATAAATATGTTGATTAATTATAGTAAAGGTGATTAATGTAAGGGTTAGATTGGCACTGTAATTGTTAATATTAATACATGGTTAATCAACAAGATTTGGATAGGGTTTATGACTAATTAAAAGAAACTAGTCACATTAACAAATAATCCCACAAGGGGCAACCACATTGCACTATGAACCAGAGTTATCATTCTGGTTGCAAACTCCGTCCCCGGTTTCTTGAACCCACGACCACAAGAGTAAGCTCTAGGGAGGAGAGGATGAGGGTCTATGTTAAATTTAGGGCTTATGACTCATTGAGCATAGTCTCTCACTATGCTCCAGCAAACTCTACCGCCCACACCAGGCCACCTACCAGGTTCCACCCTGGGTTACTTGTTGGGGATGCAGATGACCTCATTACTAGTGTGATTGTCCAAAATTGCAAGCAAGCTTTGTGCATAGAGAAGGAAAGGCTATGATGGGAAGAGTGAGTAGTATCCAACAGATTTATGCAGCGGTTGATAACCACCAAACAAACCATCAATCCACTGTGGTGGAGTCGTCAGATATGCTAAATCATGTCAATGTTAAAATTTTATTTGATTATGGTGCTACAGATAGTTTCATTTCACCTTGTGTATTAGAAAACCATGGTTTGGCATCCTACGAGAACAATGACTTTCAACAAGTTAAGATGGCTTCAGGGGAATGAGAATGGTAGGACCTAGCGTTGATAATTGTCTAGTAGACCTCGGAGTGTGTACTATTAGTTTAAAGGTGTACGTCATTTCTCTCAAGACGTATGAACTAATCATCATAATGGATTGGTTGTAATCCCATCGAGCTATGGTAGATTGTTTCGCAAAAAAGGTGCTTTGTATTGACGATGAAGAAAGGTAAGTATAGATTCATGGTCTACATAGGAACGTGTATCTATGCTTTATATCAACCATGAAGGTTAAACATTGCATGAGGCAAGGTTGTCGATTATATCTAGCTGAAGCAGTCAATGAAGGGAAATGACTTTAATATCCTCAAATTTTAGAATATTAAATTTTAAATGAAATTTGAAATAAAATTCTGTTTTTGGAAAATTTGAATTTGGAAATTATTTTCCATTCATGGAGAATCCGAATTTTGAATTTTGATAGTTGTAATTAATTATTTGATGAGTGTTGGGAAAATATTTGACTTTCTCAACTGTCCTCTTTTATTTGACATATGTGTAAGACAAAATTTTAGTAAATTAAATGCTGGAAGACAAATGAAACAATTGGGTTAAAAATAGTTGACCATGAATCCATGAGTGGGGAACAGGTTTGAGTTATCTCAAGGTTGATTTTTACAAGTGGCAGATGTGGAATTTGACCACTAGCAGCTCCTAAAAATCAGAGATTTGTAAAGATGTGAATTTCCCCAAAAAGGGAAGGAGAGACCTAAGCAAAATGATGCATATAAAAACAAAATATGGAGGAGGTAGGATGCTTCTTAGTACATTGGGGAAAATAAACTATTTGTTGTTATGAACATTGTTAGTGTGAGGCAAAGGATTTTTTTGATCTCTGGATGGTGACTATAGATAAAGAGGATCATTTAGTTTTCCCTTATGGACTCATGGTTAGGTTAGCGGGTGAGAAGTACAAGTGAACTTGGTTGTTCTATTCTATGGGTGGGTGGAACGTGGTTGTTCCATTTGTATTCCAGCATCAGGTTTCAAATATGTATCTCATTTTGTATTTCTTTCTCAATGTTATATTTATGGTTATTATTTGTTAGGAATATGTTGATTATGTATACATAAGTGAAATCAATTCTTAAGAGACTGTATGACCATGTTTTACTATGGCTTATCTTATCATAGTTAAATAATACTAGAAATATTGTTTATTTGAAATGTGATGGTTATACATAGATATTTAACTATATGTGCGTGTGTGTGTGTGCTCATACATAAAGAAATAGTAGAACTATTTTTATGTTCCTATTTTCCATTGAATATATATATATATATATATATATATATATATATATATATATATATATATATATTGAATTGTTATTCAAATCTATACATACACAAACACCGCAGAGAATAGATGGAAAGAATAACAATCCGAATACATTCTTTATTACCACAAAAATATAGTGATTTAGTAGAGTTCAAGGTATCATGCAACAACAACCATTGTATTCAATCGATCATTGTTCAAAATATTACAGTTGGAGTACCATAGACTAAAACTCCACAACCTCTTATATTGTAAACATATCTCTAAGAAAGTATACACATAATCTGTATGTAACTGAAGTTAATGTGCACATAGATCGATCAAGGGAGGACATGGAAATCAAATATGTTTTGAGGTAAGATGCTTCCTTCAACCAATTACACCAACTTGCACAACCTGCAAAATAAGTAAACAAGGGTTTTAGTAACTTGCTATCATTTTAATTCTATGGAAATTAAACAGTAGAATAAACCAAGGGAAAAAACTTAGCTTGAGTCCCAGCGAAAACCAGATCTTTTTTTGTTCCTTGTGAGACAATCTATCCACGATCTAGGAGGAGGAGAAGTGGGCCTAGAATCGACTGATGGATACCCTCGCAAAAAAGAAAGGGCCCATGATTAATTTTATATATACGTGCATAGAAACTTTCACTTGTAAAATAGAGGAAGCGACAATAAGTAAAGAATTGAAAGAAATTATCATCGAAATAGACTATGCATACATTAATCAAACATGAAGCACATAATAGTAATCCCCAAACTCTGTATAGAGGACCAAATAAATGAAAGGATTTGACTGTGGTAAGGTCAATGAGTAAACAAGAACTACCATTTTAATTCCCGAAATCACACAGTTTGAATTTTCGATTTAAGGTAATGATCACAGTGAATAATTATTAAACTAATAAGCATTCGTAGAGGTGCATAGGATGAGACCTGAGTATATTTACAATAAATTGATCATTAAATCTAAACAACATTACATAAAGGTAAAATATGAAAGTCTGAGTGCATAGAAATTTACAGTAAGAGCCAAATCCATAGGTTAAAGTATAACTATGCAAAAACATGTTTGAACCCTACGACCTACGTTCCGCATACATTCAATACATGATTACATGAGGATACTCTCTCTTTTTCTAGTGCATAGGGATTGATACAGAAAAGGCCTTTCGTAAACAATTTAATATTATAACTACATCAGACAAGAGATCAAGCGAAGGATGATGTCGAGATGGCCGCAAGACAAACCACGATTATTCCTAGTAGAGAAATCATTTTACAACCAAGGGATACAAACAAATGTTTTTTTCAAATGAATAAATCCTATTAATGTTTCCATACAAGTACATAATGTAAATACAAAATTTCCCTACATAGTTTTAAATAGTGAGGTCTGAATAACATCAATAAGCTTTGAGATATTTGGATGACTTCCAGAGTGTAAGAATACCAGTGAAATGAACTGTGAATAAAAGAAAATGATAAAGACGAGAGGGTTCAATTTTATATTAACAATTAGGGCCACTGTCTGACTGGGAAGGGACCGCAATGGCTATAGGCTTGAAGACTGACAGGAAACCATGAGGAAAACACAGTAACCCTTAAACCCGAGTGTTAAAACTAAAGGGTTTCACCCAACTTAAAAAGGGAACCATAAACATAGTAGAATACCGTGAGGAAAACGCATACGGAGGCGCAACTATAATACATTGTCAATCCTCAAACAAAGAAAAGGAAAACATGAAGTTTGTTCATGGACCCTTTCTTTTATTTTACATTGCACTAGACAAAGAATACATTTACGGGATACATCTCATAGAGAACATAAGAAACATAAAATTTACTTACCCTTGCTTATAGAGAACCATAGTTGTGCATGCCTCTTCCATCGCTCACCAAAGGCGAGCCCAAAGAACAATTAAAAAGAGGAATGATTCAACAAAAGTTCGTCTAAAAGATCTGGTTATGAAATAGAAAAAGAGGATAGTTCTTCTAAAGACACACACATGACAGGAAACAAAACAACTACGGGAAGAAAAAGAAAACAAGTAGATCACCTGGAAGGTGAATTCAACAAAATAAAAATGTCCACCTTTGATGGAGAATCAAGGACGGGTGAAGAAGCTGAAGCATGGCTACTAGATATAAAGAAGTACTTCTAGATTTACAACTACTCTAGTAATATGAAAGTCAAAATGGTCATTTACAACTTGAAAGGAAAAACAAGTATTTGGTGGCAAGACCTAAAATTGGCTAAGGGATTGAAAGAGAAACAAATGGAATGGTTATATTTTAAAAAATATTTCAAGAAGAAATACTTGTCAGAAAGCTATTACGAAATAAAAAGTAAGGAATTCTACGAGCTAAGACTTGGATAAATGACCATGGACGATCTGATAAATAAATTTCTAGAACTACTGAGATTTGTACCATACATCAAGGAAGGCAAAGTAAAGATAAAATGATTCTTAATCTATCTACCATAGTCATACAAAGACAAAATTGAATTTGACAATCCCAAGTCTTTAAATGAAGTGTTTAGAAAGGCTTGGATGCACTATGATTAGTACAAACAAAATTCTGAAATTCCCAAGGCCTGGAAGGACAAGAAATGGGACATAATGAATCAACGAAAGAAAGGCTTCCAACTATCCCCTTTCTGTAATATGGGAAATGTTTTTCAAAAGAAGGACTATCATTCAAAAACTGAAAGAACTCAAGGGGGAGGTAGACCAGTTAACCTCGGAGTCAAGAAAGTTGGGGACAACCCTAGACAACCATTGAAGTGTTGGGAGTGTGGATAAAGAAGATATCAGACCAAGTGTCTCACCTTGGGGAGCACTAGTTCTCTTCATTAAAAAGAAAGATGGGACCTTGAGACTGTGCATTGACAATCTACAACTAAATAAGATGACGATAAAGAATAAGTATCATTTACCTAGAATTAACGACCTGTTTGACCAAGTTGGAGGAGAAAGGATCTTATCTAAGTTAGATTTAAGGTCTACCTATCACCAAGACAGAATAAAAGATGATGATATAAATAAAAGAACATTTAGAACACATTATAGAGACTATGAGTTTGTCATAATTCTGTTCGGTCTTACTAATGCACCAACAACCTTTATGTGTTTGATGAATAGTATATTTAGTCAATATCTGGATAAATTTGTGTTGGTGTTTATCGATGATATTTTAGTTTACTCAAAAACAAAAGAAGAACATGAAGAACATATAGAAATAGTATTGTATACCTTAAAGAAAGATAAGTTGTATGTGAAGTTTGATACAACTTTTACCAAAGAAAGATACAGTACCTAGGGCACAGGATATCCGAAGATGGCATTGCAGTTAATCCAGAAAAGATAAAAGCCATTATGGAATGGCCTATCCCTAAGTAGGGATGATTTTAAGGATGGAAATTTATTTTAAAATGTAGAGACCTTGGCGAATCTTACTAATCTTTCATATTCCAACTATAAGTGTTTGGCAATATTTTCGTAAAAATATTCAAATTTCTAAGGATTTTATATAGTTTTTATAAAATTTTGGCTATTTTTAAGGTAAAATAATTTTATCCTATAGAATTTGGGCGAATCATTTTTAAAATAGCGAATCTCGCTTTTGGAAAAACCATGGAAAATTAGCCCATGAGCGAAATTTAGCCCCTAAAATCATCCATGTCCCTAAGGATGTAGAAGACATTAGATCATTCATTGGGAGTACCAGATACTACCGAAGATTTATCGAAGGATTTTCTAAGATCGTGTATCCAATTACATCCCTACAGAAAAAAGGAATAATATTTACTTGGTCACAAAAGTGTCAGGACAACTTTGATAAATTAAAAAGACTGTTAACTACAACACCTATCCTAAGAGTAGCAGATCTCGATAAAGATTTTACAGTTTGTGTGGATGCAAGAAAAGAAGGCTTGGGAGGTGTCCTAACACAAGATGGACATGTCATCTGTTATGAATCACGCAAACTAAAAGAACATGAATGGAATTACGTTACACATGATTTGGAATTAGCAATCGTAATTCATGCTCTGAAAATGTGGCGACATTACTTAATGGGGAGAAAGTTTCTTATAATAACCGACAACGGTAGTGTAAAGTTTTTATTTAGTCAAACAGATCTCAACGCAAGGCAAGCGAGATGGTGGGCCTTTTTAAGTGAATTTGATTTTGAAGTATGACACATCAAAGGTAAAGAAAACAAAGTTGTATATGCTCTAAGTCGAAGGAATAACAAACTTTATGAGATAAGTGTTAGCAAAGAGAAAAATGACATCGAACAAAGAATAAAATCTACAAGTAGTAATGATGAAAAGTACATCAAAACAACAACATAATTGCAAGAAAATGTAGAAAAACTGAGCAAAACATATCTGAGTTTAGATAAAAATGGGCTGCTAAGGTTCAAAAACATGTTGTATGTACCTAATTCTATTGATTTAAAATCAACAATTCTTGACGAATTGCACAAAAGGCCGTATTTTGGTCATCTAGGATACTAGAGAATGATAACAGCTTTAAGAAAATTGTTTTATTGGCCTAACATGAAGAGTGAAACAAATGAATATTTATCTAAATTCTTATATTGTCAACAAGTAAAGGATGAACATCAACATCCATCCAGTCTACTACAACCTCTACCTATACCAGAGTGGAAGTGGGAGATTATCTCGTTGGAATTCATCACAGGTTTGCCTAAGACTCAATAGAAAAATGATTGGATTATGGTAGTGATTGATAAACTTTTAAACAATTCTGCACATTTTATACCTGTGAAATCTACTTATAAATCAATTAATATTGTTGAAATTTATATGAAAGAAATATTTAGATTGCATGGAATACCTAAGATGGTGATCTCCAATAGAGATGTCAAATTTACGTCAAAGTTTTGGAAGGAATTGTTTGTAGGATTGGATACTAACCTGAATTTCAGCACAAGCTACTATCCACATACGGATGAGAAAACTGAACAAACAAATTAGATTGTGCAAGGCATGTGACAAATGTACGTGAGAACGAAACCAACTAAGTGGGAGTGCCTACACTTAGTTGAATTTGCTTACAATAATGTCTATCAGACATCAACCAAGATGAGTCTCTTTGAAGCATTATAAGGAAGGAAATGCACAAACCCTATTATCTAGGATAATCCATTTGACAGGCTTATGATGAGACCGAAAATGCTCCAGGAAATGGAGAAAATGGTAAAAAGGTTACAACATAATTTAAGGGAGGCCTAAGATCGACAGAAAAGATATGCAGATTTAAAAAGGAGACACGAGGAATTTCAAATTGAGGACCACGTGTATCTGAAATTCAAAGCAAGGAGGAGCCCTCTAAAGCTAGAAAACTTTTCAAATTTTGCACCCAGGTTTTGTGGTCCCTTCAGGATTTCAACTCGAATTGGACCCGTGGCGTATCAACTAGGACTTCATGCAAACTCAAAAGTTCATAATGTTTTTCAGGTTTCCTTATTAAAAAGGTATATTCATGATCCTACTCACATCATTGATTGGAACATGGTCCAGGTGGAACCAGAAGGCGAGTTCCAAGAGGAACCTATGTGCATTCTGGATAGGAAAGAAACAACACTACAGAACAAATCTATCGCCCAGGTAAAAGTGCAATGGAAGAACTTTATCCCTGAAGGGGGCACTTGGGAATTAGAGGAAGACTTGCGGAAATATTATCCAACCTTATTCCGAGAGAGGAATGAACACTGAGGAAAATGTTGTAGTTAAGGGGGAGAGGATGTAATATCCTCAAATTTTAGAATATTAAATTCTAAGTGAACTTTGAAATAAACTTTTGTTTTTGGAAAATTTAGATTTGGAAATTATTTACCATTTATGGCAAATACAAATTTGAAATTTTGATTGTTGTAATGAATTATTTGATGATCGTTGGGAAAATATTTGACTTGCCCAACTGTCCTCTTTCATTTGACACATGTGTAAGACAAACTTTAAATAAATTAAATGCTAGAAGACAAATGGAACAACCAAGTTAAAAATAGTTGACCATGACTCCATGAGTGGGGAACAGGTTTGAATTACCTCAAGGCTGAATTTTACAAGTGGTAGATGTGGAATTTGACCACTAGCAACCCCTAAAACGCAGGGATTTGTAAAGTTGTGAATTTCCCCAAGGAGGGAAGGAAATACCTAGGCACAAGGATGCATATAAAACCAACATATGGAGGAGGCAGGACGTTCCTTAGTATGTTGTGAAAAAGAGACTATTTGTTGTTATGAACACTGTTAGTGTGAGGCAAAAGATTTTTATGATCTGTGGATGGTGACTATAGCTAAGGGGGATCATTCAATTTTCCCTTATAGAATCATGGTTAGGCTAGGGGGTGAGAAGAACGAGTGAACTTGGTTGTTATGTTCTATGGTTGGGTGGAATGTGGTTCTTCCATTTGTATTCCAGCATTAGGTTTCATATATGTATCTCAATTTGTATTCCTTTGTCAATGTTATATTTATGGTTATTATTTGTTAGGAATATGTTGACTATGTATACATAAGTGAAATCAATTCTTAAGGGACTGTATGACCATGTTTCACTATGTCTTATCATAGTTAAATGATACTGGAAATATTGTTTATTTGAAATGTGATGGTTATACATAGATATTTAACTATGTGTGTGTGTGTGTGTGTGTGGGTGTGTGTGTGCTCATACATAAAGAAATAGTAGAACTATTTTTATCTTTCTATTGGACATTGAATATATATATATATATATTAAATTGCTATTCAATTCTGTACATACACAAACACCGTAGAGAATAGATGAAAATAATAACAGTCTGAATACATTCTTTATTACGACAAAAATATAGTGATTTAGTAGAGCTCAAAGTATCATACAACAACAACCATTGTATTCAATCAATCATTGTTCAAAATATTACAATTGGAGTACCATAGACAAAAATTCCACAACCTCTTATATTGTAAACAAAGCTCTAAGAAAGTATACACAGAATCTGTATCTAAATGAAGTTAATGCGCACATAGATTGGTCAAGGGAGGACATGGAAATCGAACACATTTCAATTTAAGACACTTCCTTCAACCGATTACACCAACTTACACAACCTTCAAAAGAATAAACTAGGGTTTTAGTAACTTTCTATCATTTTAATTCTATGGAAATTAAACAATAGAATAAACCAAGGGAAAAAACTTAGCTTGAGTCCTGGTGAAAACCATATCGCTTTTTGTTCCTTCCAAGACAATCTATCCATGATCCAGGACGATGAGGAGTGGAACTAGAACCAACTATTGGGTACCCTCAAAAAACAAAAAGGGCCCATCATTAATTTCATATATCCGTGCATAGAACATTTCACTTGTAAAATAGAAGAAGCGACAATAAGTAAATAATTGAAAGAATTTATCATCAAAATAGACCATGCATACATTAATCAAACATGAATCACATAATAGTAATCCCAAAAGTCTATACAAAGGAACAAATAAACAAAAGGAGTCGACTGTGGTGAGGTCAACGATTAAACAAGAAATACCATTTTAATTCCCGAAATCACACAGTTGGAATTTCCAATTTAAGGTAATGATCACAGTGAATAATTATTAAACTAATAAGCATTCGTAGAGGCACACAAGATGAGACCTGAGTATATTCACAATAGATGGATCATTAAATCTAAACAATATTACATAAAGGTAAAATACAAAATTCTCAGTGCATATAAATTTACAGTAAGAACCAAATCTGTAGGTTAAAGTCTAACTATGCAAAATTGTGTTCGAACCCCACGACTTTCGTTCTGCATACATTCAACAATGATTACACAAGGATACCCTCTCTTTTTATAGTGCAAAGGGATCCACACAGGCAAGGCCTTTTGTAAACGACTTAATATTATAACTGCATCAGACAAGAGATCAATCGAAGGATGATGTTGAGGTGGCCGTGAGACAAACCACAATTCTTCCTAGAAGAGAAATCGTTTTGCAACTAGGGGATACAAAAAAATGTTTTTTTCAAACGAATAAAATCCTATTAATGTTTCCATACAAGTACAGAATGTAAGTACAAAATTTTCCTACAGAGTTTTATATAGTCAAGTCTAAATAACATCAATAAGATTTGAGATCTTTGGATGACTTCTAGAGTGTAAGAATACCAGTGAAATGAACTGTGAATAAAGAAAACGATAAAAAACAAAGGGTTAAATTTTATATTAATGATTCGGGCCACGATCTGACTGGGAAGGGACCACAACAACTATAGGCTTGAAGACTAACAACCAACTGTGAGGAAAATACAGTAACCCTCAAACCCATGTGTTAAAACTAAAGTGTTTCTCCCAATTTAAAAAGGGAACCATAAAAAAAGTAGAATCCCAGGAGGAAAACACATATGGAGGCACAACTGTAATACATTGTCAATCCTCAAACAAAGAAAAACAAAATGTGAAGTCTTTTCATATAACCTCTCTTTTATTTTACAATGCACCAGACAGAGAATACATTCACAGGATACGTCTCACAGAGAACATAAGCAACATAACATTTAGTTACCCTTGCACATAGAGAACCACCGATGTGCTTGCCTCCTTCCATCGCTCACCAGATCTGAGCTTTACCAAATCATCGGTCGTGTACAATGTAGAGGTCATCGCTCACTAGAGTTGAGCCTTACAAAATCATCGATCGTATAAAGTGCAGAGGTCATTGCTCAACAAATCTGAGCCCTACAAAATCATCGATCGTATACAACACAAAGGCAGTTTATGTTACATACTAAAGGGGAAAGAAAAAAAGCAATTGTTACCTCAAGGGCCTTGCTAGAGGATAAATAGTGGCTGGTATGCCCCATATCACTACCATGTGAAGTCGAGGGAGGTGGCGAGCCTATGTTGGGAGTTTTGGACTAAGTGTCAATTCTAGAAGGTACATGATAAGATTCACCATTAATGGACCAGTCTAGGAATAAATGCATATAGGCCAGCATGGAGTAGGCTCAAACCCGACTTGTCATCCACCATAAAATGATTTTTGAACCACTTAATTGATAAGACATGTTTAATCCTAACATTAACCCTAGAACTATAAAACTATGTTAATAGTCGGGTAGGGTTACTAATGTTGTGTATAGGTACATTTTCGTTGCACTATGATAAAGTCATATATTGTTATGGGTAAAATTAGATCCTAGTGCTTGGGACTTATGTCTCCTAGATCAACACTAAAGTCATACATTGTTATGGGTATAATTAAATCCTAGCGCTTAGGACTTGTGTCTCCTAGCTCAACACTTTGTTTATATGTGTTTATCATATGACCATATTTTAGAGCACTCATACCTTGTATAATGTATATTGTTATGTGAATTAGTGTGGATAGAATGTCTTGACATAGACCTAGGGGTTATTCTAAGGGCTATGATGGTCATAGTCACAAAATGATTCAGTATAAATAAGTGTGTGGCTTATAATCCAATAATGACACTATAATTAAATATAACAGGAAGAGATAGGTGGAATTTAAATTTCCTTCGGCCTTTAACATGGATAATGACAGAGAAGTAAAACTACTATACATACAATAAAAGAATAAGATATTATTTAATGGATTATCTTTGTGTCGCAAACAATGTTGGATATTCAAGGAACTTTAATGTCCCCTAACAAAAAAATATATATATTTGGGAAAATTGGGGTACATTACAAGGACCCTCCTTGCATCAGTATCCATTATTGTCGGAGTTTAAGGATGTTTTTCTGAAAGAGTTGCCAAATTTACCTCCTCAGAGGGAGCTTTATTTTACCATTGAGCTAAAACCTGGTGCAAAGCCAATTTCCAAGACTCCATATAGGATGACAATGCCATAACTTTGTGAGCTGCAGATGTAGTTGAAGGAACTACTTGACTTAGGGATAATAAGGTATAGTGCCTCACAATGGGGTGAACCAATAAATTTTTTGAAGAAGAAGGATTGTTCCTTATGACTGTGTATAGATTACATAGACTTGAACAATGCTATAGTGAAAAATAGGTACCCAATGCCACAGATAGATGACCTCTTTGATAATATGGAAGGAGCAACAGTTTTCTTAAAAAGTGATTTGTGATTAGGGTATACCAGTTAAGGATTAAGAAAGGAATTATTCCTAAAACTGCATTTTGAACTCGGTTTGGGAATTATGAGTTCATCATAGTACCTTTTGGTTTGACCAATGTACCAACAATATTCATGAGCCTCATGAATGGTGGATTCTGAAAGTACTTAGACCGCTTTGTATAGGACTTCTGGATGATATCCTCATTTATTCCAAGAACGAAAGAGAACACAAGGAACACTTGCGAGTGGTGTTCTCATTCCTTAGAGAGAACATATTGTATGGAAATTTGTCGGAGTGTTCTTTCTTCCATAAAGAAATTCACTATTTAGTCATATCATTTCTAGTGAAGGAATCTGTGTGGACCCATAAAAGGTAAACACCATTATGGAATGGTCAGTGTTGAAAAATGATTATGAGGTAAGAATATTCATGGGGCTAGCGGGTTATTATTGGAGATTTGTAGAAGGGTTCTCTAAAATAAAGAAACCCATCACCACCTTGTAGCATAAGGGGGTCATGTATGAATTGACAAAAGAATGTGATAGTGCATTCATCAAGCTTTAGATGTTACTTCAACCCTCCAGAGTGAGAGGAAATTAGATCCAAAGTATGGAGGATATAGCCTGGAAGTAGATGGATTATTAATATATGAGGGGATTATGTACATCCCAGAAGGTGGGGATATTCAAAGCATCATACTCAAGGAATCCCACTGAGCACTTTATTGTGCACGTCTAGGTGTGAGGAAAATGTACGCAAACATGAAGGAGATTTTCTTTTGGGTAGGCATGAAGTGTGATGTAGTCCATTTCATCACCAAGTGCCTAGAGTGTCAAGAAGTGAAGGTTGACCACCACCACCCGACATGTCTCCTACAACTGCATGATGTTCCTATGTCCAAGTGGGAAGTCATTTCTATGGATTTTGTTGTAGGATTGCCACTCACATTGCATAGACACAATGCCATTCTTGTGATAGTTGATAAGTTGACCAAGAGTGCTCATTTTATTCTGGTTAGAGATACTTTTGATGTCACTAATTTGGCACGCATGTTTATAATTGAAGTCATCCATCTACACGAGTTATCCAAGAAGATCATTTCAGATAGGAACTCCCAACTCACATCTAGGTTTTGGACAAGTTTGCAGTCAGTTTTAGGAACTCAATTGAACTTAAGCACAACTTATCATCCTGAAACAAATGGGAAAATTGAGAGAGTAAATCAGGTTATGGAAGACATGCTTAGGATGTATGTTATGGATAATCAAACCCATTAGGAGAAGTACCTATCTTTGCTAGAGTTCGCGTACAATAACAATTTTCATAGCTCCATTGGAATGCCACTCTATGAAGCTCTGTATGGAAGACCATGAAGGACACCATTGAGTTGGGAAAGGTTAGAAGATCAAGTGACAGTTGTTGCATAATTGATTCAAGAGATGGAGGAACAGGTGATTCAGATTAGACAGTGACTAAAGGAATCACGGGATAGACAAAAAAATGTTTTGTCGATGCACATAGGACTGACCAAAGTTAGAAAGTGGGAGATCAAGTTTTCATTCATATCAGGCCTAATAAGAGTACCATTTGGTTTGAGAAGGATAAAAATTTGTCTCCTCGATTTATAGGACTGTTCAAAATCTAAGAGATAACTGGACCCGTTGCCTATCATCTCGTACTGCCACCCCACTTGCATAAAAATCATAATTTTTTTCATGTATCTTTTCTACGTCATTATGTTGCTGACGAATATCATAAACTGAATTGGAAGGAATTGTGGGTATCAGACGCGAGAATCCTCACGGTAGAACTGCTACGCATATTAGACCGTTACACACATGTACACTAGTATGTGTAAGTGTTTTAAATTGATGATGTTGTTTATTTGATATGGATGTATGAATCATGTGTTGTTACCCGTTTATTGTAAATTACTCTAACTTCAGGATGAAGTTTCTTGAAGGGTGGGTGTATGTAACAACCCAAATCAATTAATTTTTATCATAGTTATTTATTTATTTATTTTAAATTTAATTAATTAATTTAAACATATTAAATCATACTTTTATTATTTTGTTATTAAAGGGTGGGTGAAGTAATTAATGGGGGGATAAGGCTCTTGGAAAATTAATGGGAGGATAAAGTTGTTGGGAAATTAATGAGAGGGAATTAAGAGAGGGGGACAAGGAAGAGAGGAGTGGACTTGGAGAGGGGTCTCATTTTTGCATTGGAAATTTATGCAAGAGGTGAAGGAGGAGGAGGAGGAAAATTGCGAGAATAGAGCATTTCAGAAAATCTCATAGGGCACTATTGTTGCTGGGCATTTTGGGCTCGGGGGCTAGGAAACCGCAAGGATTCCTGAAGCTAGGGAGATGAAGAGGTTGCTACTAGTCGGATGGAAGGTTAATATTCAGTTGGTCAATTTGGGCAATCACAAGAACAAGTGGACCAGGCATTGAACCAACCAAATCTGCAGGTGGAGGTATGTATTTTACCAGATGGTCTGTCATCCTTATGTTGTTGTTATTATGCTTTTATCATTAATATGTTGCTATGATAATGTTATTATGTTATTTTTGTTGTTTTCATTATTCTATTATCATCAATATATTGTTTTTGTTTATTCCTGGTATAAGAAAATAATGAAATAAATTATAAACTAAATTTAGTCATTTTAGTAGGATATTTTAGAAAACTTTATTTATTTTTGAGTCCTGAAAAATAGTTAGGATTTACATTTCCTTGGTTTAGATTGTCGTGCGAACATGCATATTGCAGCATGAAGAGATCACTTGGATTTTTTTTTTTCTCTTTCTTTGGGGCAACATGGTTGAGGGTGAAGCCTAACCATTCCAAGTGTAACGACCCCATCGTTATGACTACATGCGACTCAAAGAAAAATCAATTTTTTTTTAAAGAAATACAACAACAACAACAACAATTAAACAACGCAACTTGACGATGAACACAACACACACAGATCAGGCAACAAAAAACAATGACTCATACACTGGCACATCAGGAAACTGGACGAAACATGCGATAATTAATAGACAGATGAAAACAACTACCCACCCGACACAAGCAAGACAATGCCTATCAGTTGAAGAACAACATCAACAAACCCAACACAATGGCTTGAACGACCAGTATCTAGAAACCTTTACAGCACGCAAACCCAACACATTAAGGCGTTACAAAACCAAGTACCAACATCAATTACAACGGACGATATGCCCACATCAGGAAGAACAAGACTCTGGCTAGGTTATCATTTGCATATATCCATCAGGGCATGCAGTGATCCCCTTATCAGGAATCATGCCATCACAAGGTGATAGGCATGACAATAACCATGGTGCAACATAACATTTCTAGGCCTCTAACCCAAGCTAAATTCCCTCGTGCTAGGAGACCGAATTAACTGTCAAAAACATGATGACTATACCCAATCACCAAATCGGCAAGTCAACAATATTTAAAATGTTATCCATGATGATTCTACCCATTACTCAGGGATTAATCGGAGTTTAACAATTAATTTGCTACCAGACTTAAACATTACCACACTTGAACAATATTAATCGGCAAAATGTTAAATCGTTGGGTAATATAAAATGTGAAATAAAATTTTCGGTCTATAAAAATGTATTATCTTTAAAATATTAAAATTGTTGTCTATATTCGCATATTCGTTGAACACCATTCACATATAATTCACTATCTAAATTCACATATAAAAAGACTAACATTACATACAAATACACTGACTAACTGTAAATTTCTAATGGTGTGAAAACGCAGATGTACACCATCGTTGTCTATATATAAATGGCCATCTAGACTTGCGGTGTTTAGAACAATCTAATTCCGCTGTCAGACATTTGTTTATAGCATAAAATTCGTCGTGTTTTATCAAAAACGTAGACACAGTAAATTCACAAACACATCATAAATAAACGTAGACATTCCATATTAAAAACACATTCATGTACACAGTCATAATTAAAACGTAGTCATTCACTTAATAAAAACGTTGTCATCAATACATCAAATGTTGTCTAACAATTCCTAAAATCATAATTATCAAAATTGCTAATTATCATATTTAAATCCTAATTATCAAAATCGTTGTGGTAATTATGATATTGTTGGGTAAATCACCATCACTAATTGATAATTAAATATCACTACGTAAAGAACATTTTACTGTCAACAATATTAATAAAAACTGTCATAATAATAAATACCATTATAGAAACGTTGTACATATAAAATAATAATAAACACCATTACTAAAACACTGTCATATAAAAACCATTATAAAATATTAATAAACACCATTATCAAAACGTTTTCATATAAACAATCATTAACATGTTGTCATATTGACACGCGATCATTCACAACAACCAATGCTAAAACAAAGTCATACTAATGATAAACACGCTGTTAGAATTATGCTATCTAACAATAAACATTAGGGAAATCGTTGTGTAGGCTTATGCTATCTAACAATAAACATTTAGGGAAATCGTTTTGTAGACTTCGTTGTGTAATCAAGGATAAATTGAAACTCTAAG
>ML785568.1:640158-666844 GCA_009831015.1 Picea engelmannii
TATATATATATATATATATATATATATATATATATATATTGAATTGTTATTCAAATCTATACATACACAAACACCGCAGAGAATAGATGGAAAGAATAACAATCCGAATACATTCTTTATTACCACAAAAATATAGTGATTTAGTAGAGTTCAAGGTATCATGCAACAACAACCATTGTATTCAATCGATCATTGTTCAAAATATTACAGTTGGAGTACCATAGACTAAAACTCCACAACCTCTTATATTGTAAACATATCTCTAAGAAAGTATACACATAATCTGTATGTAACTGAAGTTAATGTGCACATAGATCGATCAAGGGAGGACATGGAAATCAAATATGTTTTGAGGTAAGATGCTTCCTTCAACCAATTACACCAACTTGCACAACCTGCAAAATAAGTAAACAAGGGTTTTAGTAACTTGCTATCATTTTAATTCTATGGAAATTAAACAGTAGAATAAACCAAGGGAAAAAACTTAGCTTGAGTCCCAGCGAAAACCAGATCTTTTTTTGTTCCTTGTGAGACAATCTATCCACGATCTAGGAGGAGGAGAAGTGGGCCTAGAATCGACTGATGGATACCCTCGCAAAAAAGAAAGGGCCCATGATTAATTTTATATATACGTGCATAGAAACTTTCACTTGTAAAATAGAGGAAGCGACAATAAGTAAAGAATTGAAAGAAATTATCATCGAAATAGACTATGCATACATTAATCAAACATGAAGCACATAATAGTAATCCCCAAACTCTGTATAGAGGACCAAATAAATGAAAGGATTTGACTGTGGTAAGGTCAATGAGTAAACAAGAACTACCATTTTAATTCCCGAAATCACACAGTTTGAATTTTCGATTTAAGGTAATGATCACAGTGAATAATTATTAAACTAATAAGCATTCGTAGAGGTGCATAGGATGAGACCTGAGTATATTTACAATAAATTGATCATTAAATCTAAACAACATTACATAAAGGTAAAATATGAAAGTCTGAGTGCATAGAAATTTACAGTAAGAGCCAAATCCATAGGTTAAAGTATAACTATGCAAAAACATGTTTGAACCCTACGACCTACGTTCCGCATACATTCAATACATGATTACATGAGGATACTCTCTCTTTTTCTAGTGCATAGGGATTGATACAGAAAAGGCCTTTCGTAAACAATTTAATATTATAACTACATCAGACAAGAGATCAAGCGAAGGATGATGTCGAGATGGCCGCAAGACAAACCACGATTATTCCTAGTAGAGAAATCATTTTACAACCAAGGGATACAAACAAATGTTTTTTTCAAATGAATAAATCCTATTAATGTTTCCATACAAGTACATAATGTAAATACAAAATTTCCCTACATAGTTTTAAATAGTGAGGTCTGAATAACATCAATAAGCTTTGAGATATTTGGATGACTTCCAGAGTGTAAGAATACCAGTGAAATGAACTGTGAATAAAAGAAAATGATAAAGACGAGAGGGTTCAATTTTATATTAACAATTAGGGCCACTGTCTGACTGGGAAGGGACCGCAATGGCTATAGGCTTGAAGACTGACAGGAAACCATGAGGAAAACACAGTAACCCTTAAACCCGAGTGTTAAAACTAAAGGGTTTCACCCAACTTAAAAAGGGAACCATAAACATAGTAGAATACCGTGAGGAAAACGCATACGGAGGCGCAACTATAATACATTGTCAATCCTCAAACAAAGAAAAGGAAAACATGAAGTTTGTTCATGGACCCTTTCTTTTATTTTACATTGCACTAGACAAAGAATACATTTACGGGATACATCTCATAGAGAACATAAGAAACATAAAATTTACTTACCCTTGCTTATAGAGAACCATAGTTGTGCATGCCTCTTCCATCGCTCACCAAAGGCGAGCCCAAAGAACAATTAAAAAGAGGAATGATTCAACAAAAGTTCGTCTAAAAGATCTGGTTATGAAATAGAAAAAGAGGATAGTTCTTCTAAAGACACACACATGACAGGAAACAAAACAACTACGGGAAGAAAAAGAAAACAAGTAGATCACCTGGAAGGTGAATTCAACAAAATAAAAATGTCCACCTTTGATGGAGAATCAAGGACGGGTGAAGAAGCTGAAGCATGGCTACTAGATATAAAGAAGTACTTCTAGATTTACAACTACTCTAGTAATATGAAAGTCAAAATGGTCATTTACAACTTGAAAGGAAAAACAAGTATTTGGTGGCAAGACCTAAAATTGGCTAAGGGATTGAAAGAGAAACAAATGGAATGGTTATATTTTAAAAAATATTTCAAGAAGAAATACTTGTCAGAAAGCTATTACGAAATAAAAAGTAAGGAATTCTACGAGCTAAGACTTGGATAAATGACCATGGACGATCTGATAAATAAATTTCTAGAACTACTGAGATTTGTACCATACATCAAGGAAGGCAAAGTAAAGATAAAATGATTCTTAATCTATCTACCATAGTCATACAAAGACAAAATTGAATTTGACAATCCCAAGTCTTTAAATGAAGTGTTTAGAAAGGCTTGGATGCACTATGATTAGTACAAACAAAATTCTGAAATTCCCAAGGCCTGGAAGGACAAGAAATGGGACATAATGAATCAACGAAAGAAAGGCTTCCAACTATCCCCTTTCTGTAATATGGGAAATGTTTTTCAAAAGAAGGACTATCATTCAAAAACTGAAAGAACTCAAGGGGGAGGTAGACCAGTTAACCTCGGAGTCAAGAAAGTTGGGGACAACCCTAGACAACCATTGAAGTGTTGGGAGTGTGGATAAAGAAGATATCAGACCAAGTGTCTCACCTTGGGGAGCACTAGTTCTCTTCATTAAAAAGAAAGATGGGACCTTGAGACTGTGCATTGACAATCTACAACTAAATAAGATGACGATAAAGAATAAGTATCATTTACCTAGAATTAACGACCTGTTTGACCAAGTTGGAGGAGAAAGGATCTTATCTAAGTTAGATTTAAGGTCTACCTATCACCAAGACAGAATAAAAGATGATGATATAAATAAAAGAACATTTAGAACACATTATAGAGACTATGAGTTTGTCATAATTCTGTTCGGTCTTACTAATGCACCAACAACCTTTATGTGTTTGATGAATAGTATATTTAGTCAATATCTGGATAAATTTGTGTTGGTGTTTATCGATGATATTTTAGTTTACTCAAAAACAAAAGAAGAACATGAAGAACATATAGAAATAGTATTGTATACCTTAAAGAAAGATAAGTTGTATGTGAAGTTTGATACAACTTTTACCAAAGAAAGATACAGTACCTAGGGCACAGGATATCCGAAGATGGCATTGCAGTTAATCCAGAAAAGATAAAAGCCATTATGGAATGGCCTATCCCTAAGTAGGGATGATTTTAAGGATGGAAATTTATTTTAAAATGTAGAGACCTTGGCGAATCTTACTAATCTTTCATATTCCAACTATAAGTGTTTGGCAATATTTTCGTAAAAATATTCAAATTTCTAAGGATTTTATATAGTTTTTATAAAATTTTGGCTATTTTTAAGGTAAAATAATTTTATCCTATAGAATTTGGGCGAATCATTTTTAAAATAGCGAATCTCGCTTTTGGAAAAACCATGGAAAATTAGCCCATGAGCGAAATTTAGCCCCTAAAATCATCCATGTCCCTAAGGATGTAGAAGACATTAGATCATTCATTGGGAGTACCAGATACTACCGAAGATTTATCGAAGGATTTTCTAAGATCGTGTATCCAATTACATCCCTACAGAAAAAAGGAATAATATTTACTTGGTCACAAAAGTGTCAGGACAACTTTGATAAATTAAAAAGACTGTTAACTACAACACCTATCCTAAGAGTAGCAGATCTCGATAAAGATTTTACAGTTTGTGTGGATGCAAGAAAAGAAGGCTTGGGAGGTGTCCTAACACAAGATGGACATGTCATCTGTTATGAATCACGCAAACTAAAAGAACATGAATGGAATTACGTTACACATGATTTGGAATTAGCAATCGTAATTCATGCTCTGAAAATGTGGCGACATTACTTAATGGGGAGAAAGTTTCTTATAATAACCGACAACGGTAGTGTAAAGTTTTTATTTAGTCAAACAGATCTCAACGCAAGGCAAGCGAGATGGTGGGCCTTTTTAAGTGAATTTGATTTTGAAGTATGACACATCAAAGGTAAAGAAAACAAAGTTGTATATGCTCTAAGTCGAAGGAATAACAAACTTTATGAGATAAGTGTTAGCAAAGAGAAAAATGACATCGAACAAAGAATAAAATCTACAAGTAGTAATGATGAAAAGTACATCAAAACAACAACATAATTGCAAGAAAATGTAGAAAAACTGAGCAAAACATATCTGAGTTTAGATAAAAATGGGCTGCTAAGGTTCAAAAACATGTTGTATGTACCTAATTCTATTGATTTAAAATCAACAATTCTTGACGAATTGCACAAAAGGCCGTATTTTGGTCATCTAGGATACTAGAGAATGATAACAGCTTTAAGAAAATTGTTTTATTGGCCTAACATGAAGAGTGAAACAAATGAATATTTATCTAAATTCTTATATTGTCAACAAGTAAAGGATGAACATCAACATCCATCCAGTCTACTACAACCTCTACCTATACCAGAGTGGAAGTGGGAGATTATCTCGTTGGAATTCATCACAGGTTTGCCTAAGACTCAATAGAAAAATGATTGGATTATGGTAGTGATTGATAAACTTTTAAACAATTCTGCACATTTTATACCTGTGAAATCTACTTATAAATCAATTAATATTGTTGAAATTTATATGAAAGAAATATTTAGATTGCATGGAATACCTAAGATGGTGATCTCCAATAGAGATGTCAAATTTACGTCAAAGTTTTGGAAGGAATTGTTTGTAGGATTGGATACTAACCTGAATTTCAGCACAAGCTACTATCCACATACGGATGAGAAAACTGAACAAACAAATTAGATTGTGCAAGGCATGTGACAAATGTACGTGAGAACGAAACCAACTAAGTGGGAGTGCCTACACTTAGTTGAATTTGCTTACAATAATGTCTATCAGACATCAACCAAGATGAGTCTCTTTGAAGCATTATAAGGAAGGAAATGCACAAACCCTATTATCTAGGATAATCCATTTGACAGGCTTATGATGAGACCGAAAATGCTCCAGGAAATGGAGAAAATGGTAAAAAGGTTACAACATAATTTAAGGGAGGCCTAAGATCGACAGAAAAGATATGCAGATTTAAAAAGGAGACACGAGGAATTTCAAATTGAGGACCACGTGTATCTGAAATTCAAAGCAAGGAGGAGCCCTCTAAAGCTAGAAAACTTTTCAAATTTTGCACCCAGGTTTTGTGGTCCCTTCAGGATTTCAACTCGAATTGGACCCGTGGCGTATCAACTAGGACTTCATGCAAACTCAAAAGTTCATAATGTTTTTCAGGTTTCCTTATTAAAAAGGTATATTCATGATCCTACTCACATCATTGATTGGAACATGGTCCAGGTGGAACCAGAAGGCGAGTTCCAAGAGGAACCTATGTGCATTCTGGATAGGAAAGAAACAACACTACAGAACAAATCTATCGCCCAGGTAAAAGTGCAATGGAAGAACTTTATCCCTGAAGGGGGCACTTGGGAATTAGAGGAAGACTTGCGGAAATATTATCCAACCTTATTCCGAGAGAGGAATGAACACTGAGGAAAATGTTGTAGTTAAGGGGGAGAGGATGTAATATCCTCAAATTTTAGAATATTAAATTCTAAGTGAACTTTGAAATAAACTTTTGTTTTTGGAAAATTTAGATTTGGAAATTATTTACCATTTATGGCAAATACAAATTTGAAATTTTGATTGTTGTAATGAATTATTTGATGATCGTTGGGAAAATATTTGACTTGCCCAACTGTCCTCTTTCATTTGACACATGTGTAAGACAAACTTTAAATAAATTAAATGCTAGAAGACAAATGGAACAACCAAGTTAAAAATAGTTGACCATGACTCCATGAGTGGGGAACAGGTTTGAATTACCTCAAGGCTGAATTTTACAAGTGGTAGATGTGGAATTTGACCACTAGCAACCCCTAAAACGCAGGGATTTGTAAAGTTGTGAATTTCCCCAAGGAGGGAAGGAAATACCTAGGCACAAGGATGCATATAAAACCAACATATGGAGGAGGCAGGACGTTCCTTAGTATGTTGTGAAAAAGAGACTATTTGTTGTTATGAACACTGTTAGTGTGAGGCAAAAGATTTTTATGATCTGTGGATGGTGACTATAGCTAAGGGGGATCATTCAATTTTCCCTTATAGAATCATGGTTAGGCTAGGGGGTGAGAAGAACGAGTGAACTTGGTTGTTATGTTCTATGGTTGGGTGGAATGTGGTTCTTCCATTTGTATTCCAGCATTAGGTTTCATATATGTATCTCAATTTGTATTCCTTTGTCAATGTTATATTTATGGTTATTATTTGTTAGGAATATGTTGACTATGTATACATAAGTGAAATCAATTCTTAAGGGACTGTATGACCATGTTTCACTATGTCTTATCATAGTTAAATGATACTGGAAATATTGTTTATTTGAAATGTGATGGTTATACATAGATATTTAACTATGTGTGTGTGTGTGTGTGTGTGGGTGTGTGTGTGCTCATACATAAAGAAATAGTAGAACTATTTTTATCTTTCTATTGGACATTGAATATATATATATATATATTAAATTGCTATTCAATTCTGTACATACACAAACACCGTAGAGAATAGATGAAAATAATAACAGTCTGAATACATTCTTTATTACGACAAAAATATAGTGATTTAGTAGAGCTCAAAGTATCATACAACAACAACCATTGTATTCAATCAATCATTGTTCAAAATATTACAATTGGAGTACCATAGACAAAAATTCCACAACCTCTTATATTGTAAACAAAGCTCTAAGAAAGTATACACAGAATCTGTATCTAAATGAAGTTAATGCGCACATAGATTGGTCAAGGGAGGACATGGAAATCGAACACATTTCAATTTAAGACACTTCCTTCAACCGATTACACCAACTTACACAACCTTCAAAAGAATAAACTAGGGTTTTAGTAACTTTCTATCATTTTAATTCTATGGAAATTAAACAATAGAATAAACCAAGGGAAAAAACTTAGCTTGAGTCCTGGTGAAAACCATATCGCTTTTTGTTCCTTCCAAGACAATCTATCCATGATCCAGGACGATGAGGAGTGGAACTAGAACCAACTATTGGGTACCCTCAAAAAACAAAAAGGGCCCATCATTAATTTCATATATCCGTGCATAGAACATTTCACTTGTAAAATAGAAGAAGCGACAATAAGTAAATAATTGAAAGAATTTATCATCAAAATAGACCATGCATACATTAATCAAACATGAATCACATAATAGTAATCCCAAAAGTCTATACAAAGGAACAAATAAACAAAAGGAGTCGACTGTGGTGAGGTCAACGATTAAACAAGAAATACCATTTTAATTCCCGAAATCACACAGTTGGAATTTCCAATTTAAGGTAATGATCACAGTGAATAATTATTAAACTAATAAGCATTCGTAGAGGCACACAAGATGAGACCTGAGTATATTCACAATAGATGGATCATTAAATCTAAACAATATTACATAAAGGTAAAATACAAAATTCTCAGTGCATATAAATTTACAGTAAGAACCAAATCTGTAGGTTAAAGTCTAACTATGCAAAATTGTGTTCGAACCCCACGACTTTCGTTCTGCATACATTCAACAATGATTACACAAGGATACCCTCTCTTTTTATAGTGCAAAGGGATCCACACAGGCAAGGCCTTTTGTAAACGACTTAATATTATAACTGCATCAGACAAGAGATCAATCGAAGGATGATGTTGAGGTGGCCGTGAGACAAACCACAATTCTTCCTAGAAGAGAAATCGTTTTGCAACTAGGGGATACAAAAAAATGTTTTTTTCAAACGAATAAAATCCTATTAATGTTTCCATACAAGTACAGAATGTAAGTACAAAATTTTCCTACAGAGTTTTATATAGTCAAGTCTAAATAACATCAATAAGATTTGAGATCTTTGGATGACTTCTAGAGTGTAAGAATACCAGTGAAATGAACTGTGAATAAAGAAAACGATAAAAAACAAAGGGTTAAATTTTATATTAATGATTCGGGCCACGATCTGACTGGGAAGGGACCACAACAACTATAGGCTTGAAGACTAACAACCAACTGTGAGGAAAATACAGTAACCCTCAAACCCATGTGTTAAAACTAAAGTGTTTCTCCCAATTTAAAAAGGGAACCATAAAAAAAGTAGAATCCCAGGAGGAAAACACATATGGAGGCACAACTGTAATACATTGTCAATCCTCAAACAAAGAAAAACAAAATGTGAAGTCTTTTCATATAACCTCTCTTTTATTTTACAATGCACCAGACAGAGAATACATTCACAGGATACGTCTCACAGAGAACATAAGCAACATAACATTTAGTTACCCTTGCACATAGAGAACCACCGATGTGCTTGCCTCCTTCCATCGCTCACCAGATCTGAGCTTTACCAAATCATCGGTCGTGTACAATGTAGAGGTCATCGCTCACTAGAGTTGAGCCTTACAAAATCATCGATCGTATAAAGTGCAGAGGTCATTGCTCAACAAATCTGAGCCCTACAAAATCATCGATCGTATACAACACAAAGGCAGTTTATGTTACATACTAAAGGGGAAAGAAAAAAAGCAATTGTTACCTCAAGGGCCTTGCTAGAGGATAAATAGTGGCTGGTATGCCCCATATCACTACCATGTGAAGTCGAGGGAGGTGGCGAGCCTATGTTGGGAGTTTTGGACTAAGTGTCAATTCTAGAAGGTACATGATAAGATTCACCATTAATGGACCAGTCTAGGAATAAATGCATATAGGCCAGCATGGAGTAGGCTCAAACCCGACTTGTCATCCACCATAAAATGATTTTTGAACCACTTAATTGATAAGACATGTTTAATCCTAACATTAACCCTAGAACTATAAAACTATGTTAATAGTCGGGTAGGGTTACTAATGTTGTGTATAGGTACATTTTCGTTGCACTATGATAAAGTCATATATTGTTATGGGTAAAATTAGATCCTAGTGCTTGGGACTTATGTCTCCTAGATCAACACTAAAGTCATACATTGTTATGGGTATAATTAAATCCTAGCGCTTAGGACTTGTGTCTCCTAGCTCAACACTTTGTTTATATGTGTTTATCATATGACCATATTTTAGAGCACTCATACCTTGTATAATGTATATTGTTATGTGAATTAGTGTGGATAGAATGTCTTGACATAGACCTAGGGGTTATTCTAAGGGCTATGATGGTCATAGTCACAAAATGATTCAGTATAAATAAGTGTGTGGCTTATAATCCAATAATGACACTATAATTAAATATAACAGGAAGAGATAGGTGGAATTTAAATTTCCTTCGGCCTTTAACATGGATAATGACAGAGAAGTAAAACTACTATACATACAATAAAAGAATAAGATATTATTTAATGGATTATCTTTGTGTCGCAAACAATGTTGGATATTCAAGGAACTTTAATGTCCCCTAACAAAAAAATATATATATTTGGGAAAATTGGGGTACATTACAAGGACCCTCCTTGCATCAGTATCCATTATTGTCGGAGTTTAAGGATGTTTTTCTGAAAGAGTTGCCAAATTTACCTCCTCAGAGGGAGCTTTATTTTACCATTGAGCTAAAACCTGGTGCAAAGCCAATTTCCAAGACTCCATATAGGATGACAATGCCATAACTTTGTGAGCTGCAGATGTAGTTGAAGGAACTACTTGACTTAGGGATAATAAGGTATAGTGCCTCACAATGGGGTGAACCAATAAATTTTTTGAAGAAGAAGGATTGTTCCTTATGACTGTGTATAGATTACATAGACTTGAACAATGCTATAGTGAAAAATAGGTACCCAATGCCACAGATAGATGACCTCTTTGATAATATGGAAGGAGCAACAGTTTTCTTAAAAAGTGATTTGTGATTAGGGTATACCAGTTAAGGATTAAGAAAGGAATTATTCCTAAAACTGCATTTTGAACTCGGTTTGGGAATTATGAGTTCATCATAGTACCTTTTGGTTTGACCAATGTACCAACAATATTCATGAGCCTCATGAATGGTGGATTCTGAAAGTACTTAGACCGCTTTGTATAGGACTTCTGGATGATATCCTCATTTATTCCAAGAACGAAAGAGAACACAAGGAACACTTGCGAGTGGTGTTCTCATTCCTTAGAGAGAACATATTGTATGGAAATTTGTCGGAGTGTTCTTTCTTCCATAAAGAAATTCACTATTTAGTCATATCATTTCTAGTGAAGGAATCTGTGTGGACCCATAAAAGGTAAACACCATTATGGAATGGTCAGTGTTGAAAAATGATTATGAGGTAAGAATATTCATGGGGCTAGCGGGTTATTATTGGAGATTTGTAGAAGGGTTCTCTAAAATAAAGAAACCCATCACCACCTTGTAGCATAAGGGGGTCATGTATGAATTGACAAAAGAATGTGATAGTGCATTCATCAAGCTTTAGATGTTACTTCAACCCTCCAGAGTGAGAGGAAATTAGATCCAAAGTATGGAGGATATAGCCTGGAAGTAGATGGATTATTAATATATGAGGGGATTATGTACATCCCAGAAGGTGGGGATATTCAAAGCATCATACTCAAGGAATCCCACTGAGCACTTTATTGTGCACGTCTAGGTGTGAGGAAAATGTACGCAAACATGAAGGAGATTTTCTTTTGGGTAGGCATGAAGTGTGATGTAGTCCATTTCATCACCAAGTGCCTAGAGTGTCAAGAAGTGAAGGTTGACCACCACCACCCGACATGTCTCCTACAACTGCATGATGTTCCTATGTCCAAGTGGGAAGTCATTTCTATGGATTTTGTTGTAGGATTGCCACTCACATTGCATAGACACAATGCCATTCTTGTGATAGTTGATAAGTTGACCAAGAGTGCTCATTTTATTCTGGTTAGAGATACTTTTGATGTCACTAATTTGGCACGCATGTTTATAATTGAAGTCATCCATCTACACGAGTTATCCAAGAAGATCATTTCAGATAGGAACTCCCAACTCACATCTAGGTTTTGGACAAGTTTGCAGTCAGTTTTAGGAACTCAATTGAACTTAAGCACAACTTATCATCCTGAAACAAATGGGAAAATTGAGAGAGTAAATCAGGTTATGGAAGACATGCTTAGGATGTATGTTATGGATAATCAAACCCATTAGGAGAAGTACCTATCTTTGCTAGAGTTCGCGTACAATAACAATTTTCATAGCTCCATTGGAATGCCACTCTATGAAGCTCTGTATGGAAGACCATGAAGGACACCATTGAGTTGGGAAAGGTTAGAAGATCAAGTGACAGTTGTTGCATAATTGATTCAAGAGATGGAGGAACAGGTGATTCAGATTAGACAGTGACTAAAGGAATCACGGGATAGACAAAAAAATGTTTTGTCGATGCACATAGGACTGACCAAAGTTAGAAAGTGGGAGATCAAGTTTTCATTCATATCAGGCCTAATAAGAGTACCATTTGGTTTGAGAAGGATAAAAATTTGTCTCCTCGATTTATAGGACTGTTCAAAATCTAAGAGATAACTGGACCCGTTGCCTATCATCTCGTACTGCCACCCCACTTGCATAAAAATCATAATTTTTTTCATGTATCTTTTCTACGTCATTATGTTGCTGACGAATATCATAAACTGAATTGGAAGGAATTGTGGGTATCAGACGCGAGAATCCTCACGGTAGAACTGCTACGCATATTAGACCGTTACACACATGTACACTAGTATGTGTAAGTGTTTTAAATTGATGATGTTGTTTATTTGATATGGATGTATGAATCATGTGTTGTTACCCGTTTATTGTAAATTACTCTAACTTCAGGATGAAGTTTCTTGAAGGGTGGGTGTATGTAACAACCCAAATCAATTAATTTTTATCATAGTTATTTATTTATTTATTTTAAATTTAATTAATTAATTTAAACATATTAAATCATACTTTTATTATTTTGTTATTAAAGGGTGGGTGAAGTAATTAATGGGGGGATAAGGCTCTTGGAAAATTAATGGGAGGATAAAGTTGTTGGGAAATTAATGAGAGGGAATTAAGAGAGGGGGACAAGGAAGAGAGGAGTGGACTTGGAGAGGGGTCTCATTTTTGCATTGGAAATTTATGCAAGAGGTGAAGGAGGAGGAGGAGGAAAATTGCGAGAATAGAGCATTTCAGAAAATCTCATAGGGCACTATTGTTGCTGGGCATTTTGGGCTCGGGGGCTAGGAAACCGCAAGGATTCCTGAAGCTAGGGAGATGAAGAGGTTGCTACTAGTCGGATGGAAGGTTAATATTCAGTTGGTCAATTTGGGCAATCACAAGAACAAGTGGACCAGGCATTGAACCAACCAAATCTGCAGGTGGAGGTATGTATTTTACCAGATGGTCTGTCATCCTTATGTTGTTGTTATTATGCTTTTATCATTAATATGTTGCTATGATAATGTTATTATGTTATTTTTGTTGTTTTCATTATTCTATTATCATCAATATATTGTTTTTGTTTATTCCTGGTATAAGAAAATAATGAAATAAATTATAAACTAAATTTAGTCATTTTAGTAGGATATTTTAGAAAACTTTATTTATTTTTGAGTCCTGAAAAATAGTTAGGATTTACATTTCCTTGGTTTAGATTGTCGTGCGAACATGCATATTGCAGCATGAAGAGATCACTTGGATTTTTTTTTTTCTCTTTCTTTGGGGCAACATGGTTGAGGGTGAAGCCTAACCATTCCAAGTGTAACGACCCCATCGTTATGACTACATGCGACTCAAAGAAAAATCAATTTTTTTTTAAAGAAATACAACAACAACAACAACAATTAAACAACGCAACTTGACGATGAACACAACACACACAGATCAGGCAACAAAAAACAATGACTCATACACTGGCACATCAGGAAACTGGACGAAACATGCGATAATTAATAGACAGATGAAAACAACTACCCACCCGACACAAGCAAGACAATGCCTATCAGTTGAAGAACAACATCAACAAACCCAACACAATGGCTTGAACGACCAGTATCTAGAAACCTTTACAGCACGCAAACCCAACACATTAAGGCGTTACAAAACCAAGTACCAACATCAATTACAACGGACGATATGCCCACATCAGGAAGAACAAGACTCTGGCTAGGTTATCATTTGCATATATCCATCAGGGCATGCAGTGATCCCCTTATCAGGAATCATGCCATCACAAGGTGATAGGCATGACAATAACCATGGTGCAACATAACATTTCTAGGCCTCTAACCCAAGCTAAATTCCCTCGTGCTAGGAGACCGAATTAACTGTCAAAAACATGATGACTATACCCAATCACCAAATCGGCAAGTCAACAATATTTAAAATGTTATCCATGATGATTCTACCCATTACTCAGGGATTAATCGGAGTTTAACAATTAATTTGCTACCAGACTTAAACATTACCACACTTGAACAATATTAATCGGCAAAATGTTAAATCGTTGGGTAATATAAAATGTGAAATAAAATTTTCGGTCTATAAAAATGTATTATCTTTAAAATATTAAAATTGTTGTCTATATTCGCATATTCGTTGAACACCATTCACATATAATTCACTATCTAAATTCACATATAAAAAGACTAACATTACATACAAATACACTGACTAACTGTAAATTTCTAATGGTGTGAAAACGCAGATGTACACCATCGTTGTCTATATATAAATGGCCATCTAGACTTGCGGTGTTTAGAACAATCTAATTCCGCTGTCAGACATTTGTTTATAGCATAAAATTCGTCGTGTTTTATCAAAAACGTAGACACAGTAAATTCACAAACACATCATAAATAAACGTAGACATTCCATATTAAAAACACATTCATGTACACAGTCATAATTAAAACGTAGTCATTCACTTAATAAAAACGTTGTCATCAATACATCAAATGTTGTCTAACAATTCCTAAAATCATAATTATCAAAATTGCTAATTATCATATTTAAATCCTAATTATCAAAATCGTTGTGGTAATTATGATATTGTTGGGTAAATCACCATCACTAATTGATAATTAAATATCACTACGTAAAGAACATTTTACTGTCAACAATATTAATAAAAACTGTCATAATAATAAATACCATTATAGAAACGTTGTACATATAAAATAATAATAAACACCATTACTAAAACACTGTCATATAAAAACCATTATAAAATATTAATAAACACCATTATCAAAACGTTTTCATATAAACAATCATTAACATGTTGTCATATTGACACGCGATCATTCACAACAACCAATGCTAAAACAAAGTCATACTAATGATAAACACGCTGTTAGAATTATGCTATCTAACAATAAACATTAGGGAAATCGTTGTGTAGGCTTATGCTATCTAACAATAAACATTTAGGGAAATCGTTTTGTAGACTTCGTTGTGTAATCAAGGATAAATTGAAACTCTAAGAAAAAGGATCGTTGCCCAGTTCACAAGTTTATTGAATAATGTTGTCCATTAATTCATTGTATTAAGTAATTCGCTATCAATTAATTCTTGAAATATATTAATTGGTTGTCCAATAATTATTGAATATCTATTAATGCGTTGTCCATTAATTCATTGGTTGTTTTCATTGTTTATATAATTGTTGTCTATAAACTATAGCATTCCTATCGTTGTCTTTCCAAACATAGAGATAAAAATATGATAATTGTTGAGTAAAAAAAAATATCATTGTTGTCTATTAAAGGAATTTCGCAAAGTTAAAAATATGATAAATGCTGAGTTAAAAACTGTAATGAACCTTAAATTCACCAATAATTTTATTTTATTTTTAACCATCTTTATGACATAAATCAATTTTGTTTAATCTTTAGAATTCAAGTGAAGGTAAGATACATTTCTGTCCATAATGAATTTATTACAGCAGTCTATTTTACTTCGACCATAAAGGCTTATGTGGATAAATTATTCCATAATTCTATCACTTTCCTTAATTTTCAAACTACTCCAACATACTTATATGTATATAGGCAGTATCTAAACTTAGGTCTCGTTCTTACACACCAGTAGCTTACACATGAAGCATAGTTAACTCAAAGGATCCCATCTTGTTCTCTACGGTTTATGCCATTAAACAATAGTCTAATTACGAAAATTTCAAATACTTAAAGGTGTATGACCTCATGGGAAGCATAATTCTTAGGAAAAATCGAGCTAAAAATCATCTTAATTAGTTTGATACTTTTATATACAATAATTTTCGTACTTGTCATGCCCTGTACACAATGACTTATAATATGATCTATTATTTCTATTCTACCTCTATCCCAGATGAAAATCCTCCATCATTTCTACCAGTCCATTCATTACAGTAAAAAAAAATTCCTACTATGTTCCTAAAGTTTTGTGAAAAAAAACCCAGAGGTCAATCAGGTTTTGGCGATTACAAATTGTCGAATACAAAAGAAACAAAATACCACATTGTTTGCCAAATCGCGAAATGCATAAAGACTGTGGGCCCAACACTTCGGGGTCTCAGGGTTCAGGGTTTCGCGATCTCAAATGTCAAACACCAACACACAACAACTCCTGAATTGTGAAAAAGTGAAAGGAAAATGGGACTAGCACTTCGGGGTTTTGGGGTTCGGGATTTCGCGAATTCAAATGTCAAACGCCAACATACAACAACTCCCGAATTGTGAAAAGTGAAAGGAAAGTGGAACCAACACTTCGGGGTTTCGAGGTTCGAGATTTCACAAATTCAAATGTCAAACACCAACATATAGCAACTTCTGAATTGTGAAAAGTGAAAGGAAAGTGGGACCAACACTTTGGGGTTTTGGGGTTTACGAACACACGACGCAGAAATAAAAAGAAACAAGAAAAACTGAAATGTGAAATGCTATTAGAGTGTGGGCCCAACAATTTCAGGTTTCGGGGTTTACTAACTCCTGATGCAAAAACACTGCACAACGTCAACACCAAATCGCGAAAACATGAAAAGGTATGGGGCCCAGCCAATATTGGGTTTCGACGTTTGGTAATGCTTGATGCATGAACAACACACAACGGTAATCGTCGAATCACAAAATTCGATCAGGCTGTGGGGCCACTTCGGGTTTCAACGTTTGAAATAACAAAAGAACTCCACTCAACTTGAACAAATAAACTCTGAAATGCCAAAAAAATGAAAACATGAACAGAGTTTACAAACTCAATAAAAAAAAAGACACAGAGTGACAAATTCAATTCAAAAATTGTTCTGGATCTTCTTAAGGTTTTCGCAAATTTCTAAAATTCGTTACAGACTTTGACTGTGGAAAGGATAGACTGCTCTTTAAATAAGACAAGGGAAGCATAAAATCTTCTGTTAGGCGTCAATTCCTATAATTGTTTTAGCATCTGATAAAGAAAAGGGGTTTTCTAGATTTCCTTAACTTTATGATGTAGATGGATTACTTCCATTTTTCATTTTATTTTCCAATACGTATATATGTGTATAATATATGAGTGCCCAGGTGATCCATAAGGTTCTTTCTATTGCGTATTCCTTTTCAATTCTTAAATATAAGAAAAAATAGGAAGTCTCTTTTAAGATGCATGATTGTTTGGAATTAGCGATACATTTAAATGTTTCCTTTCGGCACAAATTGACTCAACTCCGATTGCTCAAATTTAAATCTATTTAATACTTTAGTCTCAGAAATAAACTCATATCTATTTAGATTGGTCTTCTTCAAGCATTCAGAGTATCCTAGCATTTCGACTTCAAATTAAGACTATATGATTGCTCAACTCGTATTTAAATAAATTTGCCTAGTATTCCATATTTTCGGGTGGGACCACTCCAGAATTTAGACTGTGATTTTAAATTTAATACCACGATAGATATCATCCATTGAAAGAATTATTTTGATTTAGAACAAGTAGATGCCTAATATCAGTTACACACAAAACATCCAAGGACAGAGTAAGGAAAATATTACATTTCTGAACCAGCTTGCGGAAAAACAAAGGGAACATCCACGTTCCTCCCAACCATAGAATAGGGCAGCCAAACAACTTTCCCGATTCACCCCCTAGCCTGACCATGAATCCATGAGGGCGAACTTGGAAAATTTTCTCTTCAGCAATGTCCTACAGCTCCAATAGTTTTTTCCTTGCCTCACACTCAAGTAGTGTTTATAACAACAAGTGAATCAAAAGTCTCATTTCTGAGCATACTTCGCAACATCCTGCCTCCTCACATATGCTATTTACTCATTTTGCCCAGATCTTTTTCCCTCCCTTGGAAATTTTTGCAGCTCTCTAAATCCCTAATTTTTCAGGGGTTGCCAATGGCCAAATCACTAATTTTCCACTTGTAATAATCATTCTAGAAGTAGTTCCAACATGTTCCCCACTCATGGAGTCATGGTCAACTAAATTTAACATGGTTGTTCCATTTGTCCTCCTGCAATCAACATAAAATATTATGTTTCCATACAAGTGTCATAGTCAAATAGTTAGTTGGGTCAAATCAGGTCTCTCCCCAACAGTCAAAATAATTAATTACAATTACAAAATTCGAAACTCGGAATTGCCATAAATGGAAAAATTTTCCAAATTCAATTTACTAAAAATGGAAATAAATTTCCAGCAATTTTAAATTTTCAAAAATATTTTATTTTTGGGGATATCACATCCTTTCCTCCTTCAGTAAAAAATTGTCCTCAGTGTTCGTTCCCTTCTTGGAACAGGGTTGGATGATATTTTCGCAAATCTCCCTCCAACTCCCAAGTGGCCCCCTCAGGACTAAAGTATTTCCATTGCACCTTTACCTGAGCGACGACTCTGTTCCGAAGTGCTATTTCTCTCCAGTGCATAATGCATAGGGGTTCCACCTGGAAATCGCCTTCGGGTTCCACCTACACCAAATTCCAATCAATCATATGAGTAGGGTCATGAATATACTTTTTCAACAAAGAAACATGAAATACATTATGAATTCCTAGATTAGCTGGAAGTGCAAGTTGGTATGCTACGGGTCCAATTCGAGCTAGTATCTTCAAGGGATGACAAAACCTTGGTGCCAGCTTGGCACAATTCCCTAACTTCAACAAGCTCTTTCGAGCTTTGACCTTCAAATAAACATGATCTCCTACTTGAAATTCCAAGTGTCTTATTTTCTGATCTACATGGCTCTTATGTTTGTCTTGTGCTTCTTTCAAGTTCTGTTGTACCTTTCTCACCATGTTCTCCATTTCTTGGAGCATCTTTGGTCCAACCATGAGTCTGTCAGCTAGGTTATCATAGCTAATTGGAGTCATACACTTTCTACCATACAATATTTCGAAAGGGCTAAACTTAGCCGAAGTTTGGTGCCCATTGTTATATGCAAATTCTACCAAGTGCAGGTAATCTTCCCATTTGCTTGGTTTTGTTCTTACGTACATATGAAGCATATCCTATATGATTTGGTTTGTCCTTTCAGTCTATCCATCCGTTTGTGGATGATAGCTTGTACTGGAATTTAAGTTAATGTTTAGCCCTGCAAACAATTCCTTCCAAAAAGCGGATGTAAATTTTACGTCTCTATCTGAAATCACCATTTTAGGAATACCATGCAGTCTAAAAATTTCTTTCATGAATATTTCAGCAATGTTTATAGTTTTAAAGTAGACTTTACAGGAATAAAGTGTGCAGACTTACTGAGTTTATCGATTACAACCATGATATAATCATTTTGTTTCTGAGTCTTAGGCAAACTTGTTATAAAGTCCAGTGATATAGTCTCCCATTTCCATTCTGGTACTGGTAATGGCTGTAATAGGCCGGCTGGATGTTGGTGCTCGGCCTTAACCTGCTAACAATCTTGGCACCTAGCCAAGTATTATGTTGTTTCGCTCTTCATACTAGGCCAGAAAAATAGTTTTCTAAGTGTTGTTATTGTTTTCTGGTAACCTGGATGGTCAGAATATGGTTTCTTATGCACTTCGTCCAAAATTGTTGATTTCAATTCGGCTAAATCTGGTATATAAAGTCTGTTTTTGAGTCGTAATAGTCCTTTCTTGTCGATGCTTAGATATGGTTTGTCAGAGTTAGCGGTCTTGTTTTGTAATTCTGTCATTATCTTAGTGTAATTTCCATCGTTGATACCTGTCGTCCTTATTCTTTGTTCTAGATCACTTCCTGCCCTGCTGATGTTTATCTCAAATAACCCATGGACTCTTCTGCTTAAAGTGACTGCTACTTTATTTTCCTTACCCTTGATATGTCTAACCTCGAAGTCGAATTTGCTCAAGAAGGCTTGCCACCTTGCTTGTCTTGCATTAAGATCTGGTTGGTTAAACAAATATTTCACCCCACTATTATCTTTCAATAGTAGGAATTTTTTGGCCATTATATAGTGTCACCACATTTTTAAGGCATGTATTACTGCTGCCAATTCTAAGTCATGAGTGACATAATTTCACTTGTGTTCTTTTAATTTTCGGGACTCGTAACAAATCACGTGCCCTTCCTGAGTTAGGACACCACCTAGTCCCTCTTTACTTGCATCAACACAAACTGTGAAGTCTTTATCTGGGTCTTCTACCTTCAAAATGGGTGTCGATGTCAATAATTCTTTCAGCTTGTTAAAGATGTCTTGACACTTTTGCGACCAGTTAAACTTGGTTCCTTTCTTTTGTAGTGACATGATAGGGAAGGCTATCTTGGAAAACCCTTCTATAAACCTGTGGTAATATCCGATGATTCCCATGAATGACCGTATATCTGCTACATTCTTAGGTACCAGCCATTCCATAATGGATTTTGTCTTTTTCGGGTCTACGACAATGCCTTCTGATAAAATTACATGTCCTAGATATTGTATTTATTTCTGATAAAAGTCACACTTGTCAAATTTGGCGTACAGTTCGTGTTTCCTCAATGTTTGCAGAACTATCCTTAAGTGTTCATTATGTTCTTCTTCCATTCTTGAATAGACCAGAATGTCATCGATAAATACTACTACGAACTTGTCTAAGTATTGACTGAAAATGTTGTTCATCAAGCACATAAATGTGGTTGGTGCATTAGTAAGTCCAAAAGGTATGACTACAAAATCATAATGTCTGTATCTTGTTTGAAAAGATGTTTTGTTTATGTCCTCGTCCTTTATCCTAACTTGATGATAACCGGATCGTAAATCCAATTTTGAAAAGATCTTGGCCTCACCAACTTGATCGAACAGATCATTTATCCTAGGTAAGGGGTATTTGTTCTTAATGGTCATTTTGTTCAGTTGTGTGTAATCGATACATAGTCTTAGAGTACCGTCTTTCTTTTTCACAAAGAGAACTGGCGCTCCCCATGGTGAGACACTCGGTCTGATATACTCTTTGTCCAACAATTCCTGTAATTGTATTTTCAATTCTGTTAGTTCTGGTAGACTCATTCGGTAGGGTGCTTTTGGGGTAGGGGCTGATCCGGGTAGTAATTCTATGGAGAAATCTATTTCCCTTCTAGGAGGTAATTATGGTATCTCATCCACAAACATGTCTCTAAATTCATGTAGGATAGAAAATTCTTCTAACTTTGGCTTATATTCTTTTTCTAATAGATTTGTCACTTGGATGGAATAAACCTGACATCCCTTTCTAATACATTTCTTGAGTTGCATCGCGGAAACTTGTCTGACTGATATAGGTTTTGGTATGCCTTGGGCTATTCTAACAGTGCCAAATTCATCATTATAGCTAAGTATCTTTGTATAACAATCTAGTACTGCTTTTTGTTGTTCCAACCAATCCATCCAGATAATCATATCATAAGATCCTAGTGGTAGGTTGTTCAGATTGGTCCTTATCTTTTGACCATCTAAGATGAAATTGAAATCAGAAATAAATTCAACTACTTTCCTTTTAGTACATGTTGCTAGTTGTACAAGCCATGATTTTGCGTGCTTCAGTCTCTTAAGTTTATTCGACTCTACTACATCAGGAGTAATATAACTTAACGTAGCTCTAGGGTCAATTAAAATAGAAATTCGAGTGTCATTGATTTTACCTTCGACTTCTACCATCGAAGACTGGTCGTCAGCTTGTCGACCATCTATGGATGCATTTATCTGATGCAGGCTTCTGCCCACGTCTCCCACTGTCAAGGCTTCTTGCAAATTGTGAACAACAGTTCTGTTTTCTGAAATTAAACATGGACAGTTCCTCCTTAGATGAGGCTCTCTGCATTCCCAACACTTTAATGGCTCACGAGAGTTGTCCCCAAACTTCTTCATTTCCAGGTTTACCGGTTTACCGCTACCTAGTGCACTTGGATGATTGGAGTGAAAATCCTTCATTGGGAAACTTTTTGCTACATTTCGATAAGGAGCTGGCTGGTATCCCTTCTTCCGCTGATTCATTTGATCTTGCTTCTTATTCTTCCAGGCCTTTGGAAACTCTACCCGCTGTTTATACTAGTCATAGCACATACGTGCTTTCCTGAATACCTCACTCAAGGATTTGGGGTTATCAAACTCAATTCTGTCCCTGTAGGACTGTGGTAAACAACTTAAGAATCGTTGGATTTTTACCTTATCCTCTCAGATGTATGGTACAAACCTTAGTAGTTCTAGAAATTTATTTATAAGGTCCTCCATCGTCATCTGTTCGAGTCATAACTCATAAAATTCTTTCGTCTTCCTTTCATAATAGCTTTCATAAAAGTATTGTTTCTTAAAATACTTCTTAAAGTCGGACCATTCCAACTGTTTCTCCTTTAGGCCCTTGGCCAATTTCAGGTCCTGCCACCAAATGTTGGCTTTCCCCTTCATATGGTAGATGGCCATTCTAACCTTCATGTTGCTAGAATAGTTATATATCTGGAAGTATTTTTTGATGTCCAACAACCATGCATTAGCTTCTTCTCCTGTCCTGGATTCTCCATCAAAGGTAGTTGGTTTAATCTTTTTAAATTCTCCTTCAAGGTGGTCTACTTGTTTTCTTTTTCTATCTGGTATAGTTTTGTCCTCAGCTGAAGGTGTCCCTTTAGACAAACTGTCTACTTTTTCTATTTCCGATCCAAAATTCTTGGAGGCCCTTTTGCTGACTTCTTTGTCATGGTTATCACCTTTTGGTATTTAATTGGTTGCTATACTACGTAGCATGACTTCATTTATCTCTTGTTGTTCCTGCTGTGCTTTCTTCAATTTTTCATTGTCGGCCTTGAAAACCTGTAGTTCAACAATAAGATTCCTCATTGTTTCCAACACCTCCGTGGGTGAGCTTCCATCACTATTCTGTCTTGGATCTCCAGGAGGTCCTTGCTGCGGGTTTCCTTCCATCCTGATTTTTGCACCCTCCTGTGCTGCCATAATTTACAAAAATAGAAAGGGATTTCCATTTGTAACCATAAGATTTATTAGTTTTACATACATTGAGATGTATACTAGGTAGCTAGTGTGGCCCTGTTCAGGTCTAGTGTTGTAGCTTTTGCTCTGATACCATATGTAATCAACCTCAAATTCAACAATAATTTTTTATTTTTTTTAAGCATCTTTATGACATAAATCAAATTCGTTTAAGCTTTAGAATTCAAGAGAAGGTAAGATACATTTCTGTCCATAATGACTTTATTACACCAGTCTAGTTTACTTCGAACAGAAAGGCTTATGTGGATAAATTATTCCATAATTCTATCACTTTCCTTAATTTTCAAACTACTCCAACATACTTATATGTATATAGGCAGTATCTAAAATTAGGTCTCGTTCTTACACACCAGTAGCTTACACATGAAGGATAGTTAACTCGAAGGATCCCATATTGTTCTCTACGTTTTATGCCATTAAACAATAGTCTAATTACTAAAATTTTGAATACTTAAAGGTGTATGACCTCATGGCAAGCACAATTCTTAGGAAAAATCAAGCTAAAAATTTGCTTAATTAGTTTGATACTTTTATATACAATATTTTTTGTACTTTTCATGCCTTGTACACAATGACTTATAATATGATTTGTCATTTCTATTCTACCTCTATCCTAGATGAAGATCCTCCATCGTTTCTACCATTCCATTCATTACAGTAAAAAAAGAATCCTACTATGTTCCTACAGTTTTGTGAAAAAAAAAGTAGAGGTCAATCGGGTTTCAGCGATTACAAATTGTCGAATACAAAAGAAGCAAAATACCATGCTGTTTGCCAAATCGTGAAATGCATAAATACTGTGGGCCCAACACTTTTGGGTCTCGGGGTTCGGGATTTCACGATCTCAAATGCCAAACACCAACAAATAACAACTCCCGAATTGTGAAAAAGTGAAAGGAATGCGGGACCAGCACTTTGAGGTTTCGTGGTTCAGGATTTTGCGAATTCAAATGTAAACACCAACATACAACAACTCCTGAATTGTGAAAAGTGAAAGGAAAGTGGGAACAACATTTCGGGGTTTCAGGGTTCGCGATTTCGCGAATTCAAATGTCAAACGCCAACATATGGGAACTCCCGAATTGTGGTTCGGGATTTCGCGAATTCAAATGTCAAACGCCAACATATAGGAACTCCCGAATTGCTAAAAGTGAAAGGAAAGTGGGACCAACACTTTGGGGTTTCG
The DNA here is from genome assembly GCA_009831015.1 of Picea engelmannii. Lineage (NCBI taxonomy): Eukaryota > Viridiplantae > Streptophyta > Pinopsida > Pinales > Pinaceae > Picea > Picea engelmannii. The sequence goes on from ML785568.1 coordinate 663,981, forward strand.
AGGTTTACGAACACATGACGCACAAACAAAAAGAAACAAGAAAAGACGAAATGTGAAATGCTATTAGGGTGTGGGCCCAACAATTTTGGGTTTCGGGGTTTACTAACTCTTGATGCAAAAACACTACACCACGTCAATGCCAAATCTCGAAAACACGAAAAGGTATGGGGCCCAGAAAATATCGGGTTTCGACATTTGGTAATGCTTGATGCATGAACAACACACAACGATGATCGCCGAATCAAAAAATTTGATCAGGGTACGGGGCCACTTCAGATTTTAGCATTTTCCAGAACTAAAGAAATCCACTCAACTTGAACCAATAAACTCCGAAATGCCGAAAAAATGAAAACATGAACGAAGTTTACAAACTCAATAAAAAAAAAGACATAGAGTGACAAATTCAATTCAAAAATTGTTCCGACTCTTCTTAAGGTTTTAACAAATTTCTAAAATTCATTACAAACTTTGACTGTGGAAAGGGTAGACTTCTCTTTAAATAAAACAAGGGAAGCATAAAATCTTCTATTAGGCGTCAATTCCCATGATTGTTTTAGCATCTAATAAACAAAAGAGGTTTTCTAGATTTCCTTAACTTTCTGATGTAGATGGATTACTTCCAGTTTGAATTTTATTTTCCAATATGTATATATGTGTATAACATATGAGTGCCCAGGTGATCCATAAGGTTCTTGTTATTTCATATTCCTTTTCAATTCTTAAATATCAGAAAAAACAGGAAGTCTCTTTTAAGATGCATGATTGTTTGGAATTAGCGATACATTTAAATGTTTCCTTTTGGCACAAATTAACTCAACTCCGATTGCTCAAATTTAGATCTATTTAATACTTCAGTCTCATAAATAAACCCATATCTATGCAGATTGGTATTCTTCAAGCATTCAGAGTATCCTAGCATTTTGACTTCAAATTAAGCATATCTGATTGCTCAACTCGTATTTAAATAAATTTTCCTAGAATTCCAAATTTTCAGGCAGGACCACTCCAAAATTTAGACTGTGATTGTAAATTTAATACCACGATAGATATCATCCATTGAAAGAATTATTTTGATTTAGAACAAGTAGATGCATAATATCAGTTACAGAAAAAACATCCAAGGACAGAGTAAGGAAAAGATTACATATTTGAACTAGCTTGTGGAAAAACAAAGGGAACAACCACGTTCCTCCCAACCGTAGAACAGGGCAGCCAAACAACTTGCCTGATTCACCCCCTAGCCTAACCATGAATCCATGAGGGCAAACTTGGAAAAGTTTCTCTTCAACAATGTCCTACAGCTCCAGCAGTTTTTTCCTTGCCTCGCACTCAAGCAATGTTCATAACAGCAAGTAAATCAAAAGTCTCCTTTCCCATCATACTTCGCAGCGTCCTGCCTCCTCACATATGCTATTTATTCATTTTTCCCAGGTCCTTTTCCCTCCCTTGGGAATTTTCGCAACTCTCTAAATCCTTGATTTTCAGGGACTGCCAATGGCCAAATCACTGATTTTCCACTTGTAATAATCAGCCCAGAGGTAGTTCCAACATATTCCCCACTCATGGAGTCACGGTCAGCTAAATTTAACATGGTTGTTCCATTTGTCCTCCCGCAATCAACATAAAATATTATGTTTCCATACATATGTCTTAGTCAAATAGTTAGTTGGGTCAAATCAGGTCTCTCCCCAACAGCCAAAATAATTAATTACAATTACCAAATTCAAAATTTGGAATTGCCATAAATGGAAAAAAAAATCCAGATTTGAATTTACTAAAAACAGAAATAAATTTCTAGCAATTTTAAATTTTCAAAAATATTTTATTTTTGGGGATATCAGAAAAATTGGGCGAACTTTGTTGTGTAGAAAAGATGAAATTGTTGGGAAAAGATGAATCGTTGTGTTAAAGAAAAACAAAATAGCTATGTTAAAAGCATTTATAAAGGGAGATAACAACTCTATCAAACGAATTCCTCCAAGTAAAATTTGTTGTGGTAAATTTGAAATCAATATATAATAAAAACATTGTTACAGTATAAAAATTGTAGTCACTATGTATTACAATAACAGTCACTACATCTAAAAAATGCATTCAATACATTACATCGCAGTCAATACAAGTAAATCGAAGTCAAATACCAAACCAAGCACTGGGATTCATCATTAAAATCACAGAGATGATACCAAACAAGTGTTGGGATTTATCAATACAATCACAGAGGTTATACCAATCATGCGTTGGGTAATATGCCAAGAAATCGCAGAGCTAATACGTGAAGAAATTGATCAGAGGTGAGTCGTAGAGATAATCATCCACAATAAAAAGTAGAGATGAATTGATCATAGATGAATCAACAAAAAAACAGATATACTCAACACAAGAAGGCGCAAGACTAATCGTTCGGCAATGGATCAATCAACGTAGAGATACTCATCCACAAGAAGGTGCAAGGAATTGAGATTAATCACAAGAGAAAACGTAGAGTTAAATAAGGGTTGATAACTGGGAGAAACATTTATCCTTCATTCATCATCCATGCATAAGAAAGCAGGGCATTTGAATCTATAGGTCTTTAAAAACCAAAGTGATGACCATCAATTTGGCTCCTGGATGACTACTCAAGCATAGACTAATGACTAACGCGATAAGGGACATAATATAAAAACACAAATTTCTTCATAATAATCGATAAAATAATCACAGAGAAGTCATTGCAATAAGTGGTTGGGTTCGCCACATGAAATCAATTCAGAATACAATGAGCAAAGGGGTTACAAATACCATAGGAAAGAAGGTGCAAGAAATATCATGTCCATGAAATATTCAACTGAGCACATAAAATAACATGTGTAAATTACATT
>ML785568.1:667428-690101 GCA_009831015.1 Picea engelmannii
TTTTTAACTAAAAATAAATTTAGCAAGTGTAGATAAAACAACCATTTACCCTTTTTCTTCTTTAATTAAAAATTAATTTAGCAAGTGTAGATGAAACAACCATTTACCCTCTTTTCTTTTTAACTAAAATTAAATTAGAAAAACTAGATAAAAACAATGATTTCCCTTTTTAAAATTTTAATCCTCCATGATAATTTGACTTTAATAAATTAACTTGAAATTCTTAACCCCCTTCTTGTTACAGGTTTATTTATTATTATTATTATTATTTGACCACATGTTCTACTTATACCTAGGTTTTAATTTTACTAGGTTGGGTGACATTTTCATTAGGAAAAAATTGTTTTTAAATCTTACGTATCACATCATTCATTTTAGGGCCGACTAGGTTTATTCACTTACTAGTTAAAATAGTGATGTGCCCTTCAGGACGCACTAGGTGCTCCAAGGGCACCACTTGCTTCTTTTTGTTTTCCTTACGCGATGTGCCCTTCAGGATGCACTACATGCTCCAAGGGTGCCACTCGTGTCTTGACTGACTTTGGTAGACATAAAAAACCCCTGGATTTAATACTCCACCAGGTGATATTGTGGGAGACTAGGGGAATATAAGGAATAAGGCCCCTGCGTATTGCGTGCCCCTTAGAATCATTGTGAGCGACTGTCGTAGTCTTCTCTCACAACATCATGAGTCTTCTCGAACTAGGTAATCGTTAACCTACAGTTCAAGCCACAGCGGGAGTGCTAGGAGGATGTGGTCGGGTTGCTCCCATACCTCTCCGTCAAAGTCTCTAGTTGTCATACATGATCCCTCTACTCCACATGTGAGTCTAGTCGATAAGCTATCGTCATCCTGCATCCATCAACGAATCGTGTCAGAAATAATAATCAATCATCATATCATCTAATCATATGTACATATGTCACATCAACAATATTCAACCCAACAATCGACTCCTTGACTCGATATGAAGTCCAAGGGGTTTCATTGATGCCTTTGCATCCTCGAGGTCCAAATTTTTGCACACTCAGGAGAACCTAGTCAATATCACATGTCTATTTCAATAAAACAAAATAACATATCATCATATTGATAAGGCCTCATAATCATAATCAAACGACCAATAGTATAATAATCTCATTCACTTGCAAGCAAGTGTCCTCAAAGAATAAGTTTGTTCAGTGTGTGTAAGAGCGTGAAGTGTCCTCTTGGTCTAAACTTCCTCTCGAATTTTTACAGTATATAAGCGTCGAAATAAAGTGTATCATAGTATCATAAGTCTATCTATCGAACAAAAATGGAAACTGTTGGCGCATATCATATGCATCCTCCCAGGTCGCTGAGTGCAGACTATAGTTGTCCCACTGGACCTTGACCTGATCTACTGTTCGACATCACGGTTGTCAAATGCGATGGTCCAGGATGCAGATTGGCTCCGTCGTGAGAGAACCCTTGTCAGATACCTGCAAGGAAATCATGTCAATAACATGTGTAGGATCAATAATATAATGTCTCAAAATAGAGATGTGAAAAAACATCGTGCATATGCCTCAAAGAATATGGCAAGGCTAGTCGATAGCCCATGGGCCCCTTGTTTTCCACAATCTCAAAAGGTCCCATGAACATAGGAGAGAGTTTAGCACCCTTTCCAAACTTGATCGAACTATTATGCGGTTTCACCCACAAGAAGACTCGATCACCAACTTTGTAACTACGGTCGACATGGTGTGCATCGACATAACTCTTATGTCGATCTTGTGCTTCCTTGATTCTTTGTATTACTATTTGCATTTGGTATTCCATTTCTTATATCACTTATGGCCCCACTAGGAACCTATCCTCATGCCTATCCCAACTCAAACGCGTCTGACATGGTTGCTCGTAAAGAAACTTGAAAGGCACCATCTTAATGTTGCTTTGATAACTGTTGTTATATGTGAATTCTACCGGTAGAAAGAATTATTCCCAACGCTTTTGTTGGTCCATCACGTACATACGCAACATGTCCTCCAAGATTTGGTTTGTTCGTTTGGTCTTCCCATCTGTCTCTCAGTGGTATGCGGTGCTAAACTCAAGTTGGGTTCCCAAGGCCTCTTGGAAACTAGTCCAAAATCGTCCGAGAAACATCAATCCTCTATCATATATAATCCTCTTAGGCACACCATGCATCCTCACAATATCACTGAAGAAAACTCTAGCTATGTCAAATTCTTGAGACATCGTATGTACAGGAATAAAATGATCACTCTTCGTAAGAGTGTCTAATACCACAAAAATCGAGTCGTGTCTCCTTGCCGTTAGTGGCAATCCAACAATGAAATCCATCAAAATGACCTCCCATTTCGATTATGGAATTGCGTGTGCCTGTAGTAATCCTGTCGGATGTCTATGCTCAACCTTCACCTACTGACCTTCTAGACATCTTGCCACATAGTTGAATATGTTTGCCTTCATTCCTTTCCAGAAGAATAAGGGTTTAAGGTCTACCCTCATCTTCGTAACTCCCGGGTGAGCCATGTACACTGCTCTGTGATCCTTGTTTAGGATCAAGTTTCTCAACTCGTCATTGGGACGTACGTATATTTGAATTTTAAATGTCAATAATACATCGTTGTCCATAGTAAATCCTTCAATCTTGGTACCATCATTGTATTTTTTCTGATAAAATCCTTGACCTCCTTGTACCAAACATCGTCGCACTGTAAAGTTAGAATCTTTTCACGTAGAATCGTCTGAAGAGGCATCACCAAAATGATGCGTGGTCTCTGAATCAATGCATTTGCACTTTGTTCACTATTCTATTTATGTCAGTAATCTCAAAATCATACTCGCTAAGCAATTCCAACCAATGCCATTGTCGTGCGTTCAATTCGTTTTGAGTAAAGATGTGTTGTAGTCCACAGTGGTCTATTTTTAGTTCAAATTTTCATCCAATAAGGTATTGTCTCCAAACTTTCAAGGAATATACAATGGCTAACAACTCCAAATTGTGCGTCACATAGCTCTCCTCATTCCTTCTCAACTTTCTCGAGATGTAAGCGATCACTCGACCGTCTTGCATCAAGTTTTTGCCTAAGCCTTCCTTGGATGTGTTAGTGCATACCAAGAAGTCTGTGTCCATGTCAGGGACATTCAGTATCAATGTTGTTGTCAACAACTCCTTGAGCATCCGAAACTATTCTACGCATTTCTCGGTCCAAACAAACTTCTTGTTCTTCTTTTGCAATTTCGTAATCGGATTTGCTATCTTCAAAAAACCCTCGAGGAATCATCGATAATATCTCGCTACGACCATGAAGCTACGCACTTTGGGGAAATTATTAGACGCATGCCATTCCATAATAGCCTCGACCTTTGTTGGATCTAGGACGATACCTTTTCCAGAGATGACATGCCCTAAGTAATGAATATTTGATTGATCAAATGAGAATTTAGACAATTTCCCATACAATTTGTTCTCTCATAGACAATTTAGTACCAAACGCAAGTTCTCATCATGCTCCTCCATCTTCCAAGAGTAAATCAAAATATCATCAATGAATACTTGGACGAAGGTGTCCAAGTATTCATGAAACACCCGGTTCATCAAATCATAAATACCCCAGGGGAGTTCGTCAGTCCAAATGGTAAATTAGTAAACTCGTAATGTCCAAACCTCGTCTTAAAGGAGGTCTTAGGGACATCATCCTCCTTGATCCATAACTAGTGATACCATGATCGCAAGTCAATCTTTCAAAAAACCATCGCGCCTTTCATTTGATCGAACAGATCATCAATCATTGGAAACGGGTACTGATTCTTGATTGTTGCCTTATTCAATTGATGGAGGTCAATGCAGAGTCTCCACGACCCATCCTTCTTTCATATGAAAATAAAAGGCACACCCCACAGCAACACATTGGCACGTATAAGTCCTAGGTCCAACAACTCCTTCAATTGCATTCTCAACTTTTGTAACTCCGAGGTTAACATCCGATAAGGCATTCTTGATATTGTTTAAATCTCTAGTTTTAAGTTTATGGTAAATTCCAAATCCCTCTTCGACGACATCCTAGGTAACTCCTCAGGGAAGACGTCCACAAACTCTCTCACAACCGGAAGGGGCTCTGGACCTTCTGCTACTCCCTTCTCGTTTAATGAAAGGATCGCATAAATATTACATCCCTTGCTCATGCTCTTCCATAGTTGTAAGGAAGAGATGAACCTCAGGGAAACTCCCTGGTTCAGACCTACAATATTGCATCCTTGTCCCTAATCACCGACCAAGTTCAATTGTTTTTTCTTATAGTTGAGTATCGCCTCATGAAATTCCAACCATTCCATATCAATCACGATGTTATAAGACCCTAAGGTTGTGATGTACAGGTATTCAGGTGCAAATCATACCATAGCAGCTCCACAAAATGGGTCTCATACTTGAGAAACGTACGACCGTCCTATCACAAGGCATTGAACTCGTTGAGTTGATACTCAATGAATTCCTTAGACAGATACCTCTCTCATAACCATTCCTCAAACAGTTCCCATGACACGTCTTCGACTTCCATGTTCAAAAGCGGCAGGAGCGCCTTCCACCATAGAAGGGCACTCCCCTTTCAGCTGAAATACCTCCATGCGGGCCTTCATGTTGGAGGTATAGCCATGAAGTGCAAATCACATCACCATATTCTCCAACCATGCCTCAGTGGATGCGTCGTTCGAGGCACCAGAGCACTCAAGAAATTTGACCTTCTCGAGTTTGCAGTGAATACTAACGGTACTAGTTGGGCATGTTGTGGACCCTCAAGGGTACAGGTGCCCTGGCCTCATCCCAGTACAGATGGTGAATCAAGGCCTCTGAAAATCTCTGGAAGGACTTTGTCAGACCATCATCATCCCTTACAATAATCGAATCCAGCCCAAGGGCCTATTCTTCCACTTTGTGGGTTAGACTCCAAGGGTGGCGCAACTTCTGGAGGCATCGCACCTCCTTCCACGGAACCACACTATGAACCTCTGTAGCATCCTATAATCGAGATCACCGCATGGACACATTAAAGTTTTAATTAGTGCTAGGTTATTACTCAAGGGTCTACTACAGTGGAAATCATGGTGATCCACAATCGCAGGGTTGAACCCGCTCAAATACCATATGTAACGACCCCATCGTTATGACTACATGTGACTAAACGCAAAAGATTTTTTTTTTTTTTTTTTAAAGACGAAAACAAGGACGACAATTAAACAACACAAGTTGGTTAAGAACACAACACACGCAGACCAAGCAATAGAAAAAAATGACTCATACACTAGCACATCAGGAAACTGGATGAAACATGCGATAATTACTAGACAAATAAAAAAGATGGTGCAAAACCCCTTCTATCCAAAGGGATGCTTGACCTCCTGGTCTTGGATCATTTGAATTTCTGAGTCAAAGCAACTCCTTGGGTCCCTACGGGTACCCAAAACTATTCTACCCACACACACATGCTCTTCCACAAGTGACCATGGCTGTGACTGTGGGTCTACCTCCTTCACGGTTCAAACTTAAGGAATTTCCAAATCCTTTCTTCACTCCTTCCCGAAGAACTGAGCTACGAGTCTCTAAAATCACAACATGCATCTCCTCAGGTTTGCTTCCCCCACAATGGTTTAAACTTCGTGACCCCACAAAACTCTAGGCCTTTCACTCACAACCTTCAATCTCCCAATTTCTGAATTCTTGGATCCAATTGCCACGTTCTCTCCTGCGATCAATAGTCGAGATTGAATCGCAACATCAGACTTCACAATTCGGTCTTTGTCAAGTTTTCAAGTTGCCTAACTTCTGAAGTATCGAAATACTTCATGGTTCTCCTCCTTACAACTTCACCATATCTAACAGTTTGGAATCGTTCGTTTCCTCTGGAATGAATCTTTCATTCACTAGCTTTCAGTGAGGATTTCAAGGAATCCTTTCCTTGAATATTTCCACCGCTCTCCCTCCTAATATTTCCTTCTTCGATTTTTCCTTGTTCCTCTGAACAATATCTTCAACACTTAGTCGAGAATTCAATCTGTTCACACCTTGCAACATATCTCTCTCCACGCTTCAACTTTTGTGGATGACTTCGCACTCCTTGCAACTGTTCTCCAACTGCTTCTATCTTCGGTGACTGAATCACACTATCCTTCCTGAGATTTCAAGTATGAAAACTCTATCATGCACTGCTTGCATATATCGATGCACTCCTTGCATACGTATAAGTTCCACTATCTCCTATGAGCTTTCGAGTCAAAACCGACTTAGTCACACACTCCTTGTGGACACTATGCACACCTTGCACTTGCTCAATGAAAAGAAACAATTGAAACTTATCTACTCCTAACAATGATTCATACATTCAACAAAGAAAATGCAGTCATAGGTTCAAGAACATAAATAACAGAGAGTTGAAAAATAGCAGAAACTCTACCATTCATTCAGATAGAAACACAACCACACACATTTAGGATAATATTCCTTTGTTACATTCATCCAACTGAAACTTGTATATACAAACATACATTGTTTTTCTGTATCCCCCAGCTTTTCGCTTACAATGTCAATCTACACATGAGATTCAGCCGCTACAACAACTATCAACAACAACTGACAACAACTCATACTGGGAAATATTACAAATCTTTATACAAAGAGGTTCTCTTCAAGCATTCCCTCCAGCTACTCTACGCTACCTTAAATGGAATTGAATATTATCAACTACTTAATGCCTATTACAATAAATATTGGGTCAGACAGAGAAGAGCGAAAGCTCCAAATCTGTATGGCAATCCGATCCATAAAACAAAATACATTCCCCCATCAACCTTTTGTGATGGCTCACACTTCAAACATTTAAAGAAATTTGTAACTCAAAAATCTCTATCAAATATCACATTAATACATCGATCGGTTTGAAATTCAAAATACTTCAAAATCTGCGTTAGTGCGCCCAGTTGTCTTCCACGCTTGTGATTTGTTGGCGATGCTCCTACATCAAATGCCTACCCACCTGACACAAGTAAGACAAATCCTACTAGTTAAAGAACAACATCAACAAACCTGACATAACAACTTCGATGACCAATATCTAGAAACCTTTATGACGCACAAACCCAACACATTAAGGCGTTACAAAACCAAGTCCCAAAACCAATTACAATAGACAATACGCCCACATCGAGAAGCATGGGACTTTGGCTAGGTTATCATTCACATCTATCCATCAGGGTGCACAATAATCCCCTTATCAGGAATCATGCCATCACAAGGCAATAGAAGCGATAGTAACCATGGTGCAACATAACATTTCTAGGCCTCTAACCCAAGCTAAATTCCCTCACGCTAGGAGACCAAATAAACTATCAAAAACATGACGACTATACCCAAGAACCAAATCGGCAAGTCAACAATATTTAAAATGCTATCCATGATGATGATACCCATTACTCGGCGATTAATCAGAGTTTAACAATTAATTCTCTACTAGACTTAAACATTAGCAGACTTGAACAATATTAATCGCCATAATATTAAATCGTTGGGTAATATAAAATGTGAAATAAAATCTGCGGTCTATAAAAATGTACTCTCTTTAAAATATGAAAATTGTTGTCTATATTCACATATTCGTTGAACACCATTCACATATAATTCGTTGTCTAAATTCACATATAAAAATGCTGACATTACATACAAAGACGTTGACTAACTGTAAATTGCTCATGGTGTGAAAAAGTAGATGTACACCATTGATGTCTCTATATAAATGGCCGTCTAGACTTGCGGTGTATAGAACAGTCTAATTTCGTTGTCAGACATTTGTTTAGAACATAAAATTCGTTGTGGTTTATCAAAAACACAGACACAGTAAATTTGTAGACACATCATAAATAAACACAAACATTCCATATTAAAAATGCAGTCATGTACACAGTCATAATTAGAATGCAATCATTCACTTAATAAAAACGTTGTGATCAATACATCAAATGTTGTCTAACAATTCCTAAAATCCCAATTATCAAAATTTTCTAATTATCATATTTAAATACTAATTATCAAATCATTGTGGTAATTATGATATTGTTGGGTAATCTTATATGTCATTAGCTAAATCACCATCACTAATTGATAATTAAATATCGCTATGTAAAGAACATTTTACTGTCAACAATATTAATAAAAACTGTCATAATAATGAACACCATTATAGAAACGTTGTACATAAACAATAATAATAAACACCATTACTAAAACATTGTCATATAAACACGATTATAAAATATTAATAAGCACCATTATCAAAACGTTGGCATATAAACAATCATGAACACATTGTCATATTGACACATGGTCATTCACAACAACCAATGATAAAACGAAGTCAGACTAATGATAAACACGATGTCAAAAATATGTTATCTAACAATAAACATTAGGGAAATCGCTGTGTAGGCTTATGTTATCTCACAATAAACATTTAGGGAAATCGTTGTGTATATTTTGTTTTGTAATCAAGGAGAAATTGAAACTCTAAGAAAAAGGATTGTTGCCCAGTTCACAAGTTTATTAAATAATCTTGTCCATCAATTCGTTGTCCATTAATTATTGAAATATATTAATTCATTGTCCAATAATTATTGAATATTTATTAATGCGTTGTCCATTATTTCACTGGCTATTTTCATTCTTTATATAATCGATGTCTATAAAATATAGCATTGATATCGTTGTCTTTCCGAACACAAATATAAAAATATGATAATTGTTGAGTAAAAAAAATATCATTGTTGTTTGTTAAAGGAATTTCGCAGAGTTAAAAATATGATAATTGTTGAGTTAAAAACTGGGTGAAATTTGTTGTGTAGAAAAGATGAAATTGTTGGGAAAAAGATGAATCGTTATGTTAAAGAAAAACGAAATATCTATGTTAAAAGCATTTAAAAAGAGAGATAACAACTCTATCAAACAAATTCTTCCAGGTAAAATTTGTTGTGGTAAATTCGAAATCAATATATAATAAAAACGGTGTAACAGTATAAAAATTGCAGTCACTATGTATTGCAATAACAATCACTACATCTTAAAAATGTAGTCAATACATTACATCACAATCAATACAAGTAAATCGCAGTCAAATACCAAACCAAGAACTGGGATTCATCATTAAAATCGCAAAGATGATACCAAACAAGTGTTGGGATTTATCAATACAATCGCAGAGGTTATACCAATAATGCGTTGGGTAATATGCCAAGAAATCACAGAGATAATACGCCAATAAATCAATTAGAGGTGAATCACAGAGATAACCATCCATAAGAAAAAGAAGAGATGAATCGATAAGATATGAATCAACAAAAATGCAGAGATACCCAACACAAGAAGGCGCAAGACTAATCATTCGACAATGGATCAATCAATGCACAGATACTCATCCACAAGAAGGCACAAGGAATTGAGATTAATCACAAAAGAAAACACAGAGGTAAGTAAGGGTTGATAACTTGGAAAAAATGTTATCCTTCACTCATCATCTATGAGCAAGAAAGAAGGGCATTTGAATCTATAGGAATTTAAACACCGAAGTGACGATCGTTGATTCGGCTCCTGGCCGACTGCTCAGGCATGGACTAATGATTAAAGGGATAAGGGACAAAAGATAAAAACACAAATTTCTTCGTAATAATCGATAAAACAATCACATAGAAGTCATTGCCATAAGATGTTGGGTTCTCCATGGGAAATCAATTCAGAATACAATGAGCAAAGGGGTTACAAATACCGTAGGAAAGCAGGTGCAATAAAGCTCATGGCCATGAAATATTCAACCGAGCACATAAAATAACATGTGTAAATCACATTCTATTGCAAGTAACAACTTTAACAGGCGTATCTTAGCCAAACATCAATGCTCTGACGTTGTTGTCCTGCGTGTGCTCCGTTCAACTCCCGCTTGCCAACTGATGTGACCTCACTGGTACCTCCCAACCAATGCTATAGGTACTCTTATTCCCCCTGAGCATCCCAAGATGCAAAGGGGCCACACACACAATACTAGAGAACTGCTAGCACCCAGCTTGCCTCACAAGGTCAAACTACCACTCATTACCTAAGCTGGGTATCCCAACTCCCACAATAGAAAGTTTAGTCAAGGAAAAATTTAGAAGCATAACATTACGCAAAAAGATGAGATCCATACTCCTCCTCCTCCATCATTTTTATAGATTTTTCAAGTAATTAGTTTCCCAATTTTTCATTAAATTCCTTTTTCATTTAATTAATTAGGAAAAACCTCCCCCGTACACATGTTGCCCAATCCCCTAGTTGCACTAGAAAATTAATTTTATTAATTCATTAATTATTCATATTTCCCTCACCCACCTAAAGTCATTCATATAAACACTCCTGCATGTCCCAATATTCCCTTACAAATCTTGAATGACTTATGCCATACTTAATTCCTAGTTGAGTTCATAAATAGCAAGTTCTCAAGGCAAGATTCCTTACAAAGTTAGAAATTCATCTTTTTCTTTATGTTTCCTCTTTTCTTTAGGTTTCCACTTTTTCTTTAAGTTTCCTATTTCTTTTAACTTTCCCTCTTTTTCCTTTTTAACTAAAAATCAGTTTAGCAAGTGTAGATAAAACAACCATTTACCCTTTTTCTTCTTTTATTAAAAATTAATTTAGCAAGTGTAGATGAAACAACCATTTACCCTCTTTTCTTTTTAAGTAAAATTAAATTAGCAAAAATAGATAAAAACAATGATTTCCCTTTTTAAAATTTTAATCCTCCATGATAATTTGACTTGAATAAATTAATTTGAAATTCTTACCCCCCTTCTTTTTACAGGTCTATTTATTATTATTATTATTATGACCACATGTTCTAATTAGACCTAGGTTTTCAATTTACTAGGTTGGGCGACATTTTTATTAGGGAAAAATTGTTTTTAAATCTTACTTATCACATCATTAATTTTAGGGCCGACTAGGTTTATTCACTTACAAATTAAAATCACGGTGTGCCCTTAAGGATGCAATATGTGCTCCAAGGGTGCCACTCGCCTCTTTCCGTTTTCCTTGTGCAACGTTCCCTTCAGGATGCACTACGTGCTCCAAGGGTTCCACTCGCCTCTTGACTAACTTTGGTAGACGTAAAAAAATGTTGGAGTCAATACTCTACCATGTGATCTTGTGGGAGACTAAGGGCCTCTATGGAAAAAGGCCCCTACCTTATTACGCACCCCTCAGAATCATTGTGAGCAACTATCAGAGTCTTCCCTCATGACATCTTAGGTCTTCTTGAACTAGGTAATCATTAACCTATTGTTCGAACCATGGCGAGAGTGCTAGTAGGTTGTGGCAGGGATGCTCCCACAACTCTCCCTCAAAGTATCTATTTGTCGTGCGTGACCCCTCTATTGCACATGTAAGTCTGGTCAGAAAGCTATTGTCAGTCTGCATCCATCAATGAATCATGTCAGCAATAATAATCAATCATCATATCATCTAATCATATGTACATATGTCACATCAACAATATTGAACCCAAAATTCCACTCCCTGACTCGATCTAGAGTCCAAGGGGTTTCATCGATGCCTCTGCATCTTGATGGTCCAAATTCCTACACACTCAGGAGAACCCAGTCAATAGAACCTCTCTATGTCAATACAAAAAAATAACATATCATCATATCTATAAGGCCTCATAATCATAATCAAATTGCCAATAGTATAATAATCTAGATAACTTGCAAGCAAGTGTCCTCAAAGAATAAGTTCGCTCAGTGCATGCAATAGAGGGATGTTACACCAAGGAATATAGAATAAGATGCAACCACATGGCTAGGTGACGAAGTAGTGAGGTATAGGAATTATATATGTGCAGTTATTAGGGAATATTGGATAATTGTGCCTTGAGGAGGATAGTGGAGACAAGTTGTCGCAGAAGACTTTGTTTTAGGTTCATTCATAGTGTAGCGAGGTGAGGGGAAACCTTTCCTTGATCTAAGGGTTGTACAGATGGACCGAATCTATAAAGGAAGTGACCAAGTTTTGCATGATGGTGTGTAGATTCAAGGGGTGTGATGGTTGAACTCGCTATTCAAATAGTTCACAACTTGGGTGAAAACAACAACATGACAAGGAGCTCAAGAGTATGGATGCACTAGTAAATTCAAAGTACAACACTTATACTGTAATGTACCTCAAAATCACCATAATTTTTTTATTTATTTATACAACTATCCTTGAAAGGTTTTGGAGATCTCAAGAAAGTAGGCTTTCTATTAGAAGGCTTGAGTCTAAGGGTTTGTTAGAGTCCTTACTATCGTCAACTATCCTTACCATTCAACTTAAGTTTTCTAATCAACAATATACTGAGTATTTACTCATCACTTCAATGTTTAATTAAGATCCTGAAATTTATAATTACTCTCTTATCTACTAGTACCTATAACACTACCACAATCTTAACAATATAAGCAACTTTGGGGTTTTTATGACCAAAACCCTACATAGAAAAATTACCCTCTGTTTGCAATACAATCTACTTGTAAAATGGTATGTTACTTCCATACCTCTATTTGGGATGAAGACTCTCCAACAATCTTTTACCAGTCCATTCATTACATTATTAGAGTTGTTCCCATAATAATAAGTTTCTTCTAGGTTCCTACAGTTTGTGACACATAACAGAGGTCAATCGGGTTTCAGCAATTATAAGTGCCAAATACAAAACGAAACAAAGGGGTCACACCGTTTGCCAAAAATGCGAAAAATTGGGAAGACTGTGGACCTGGTACTTTGGGGTTTCGAGGTTTGAGATTTCATGTTTGAAAGTGTCATACATTAACACACCACAACCTACGAAAGGTGAAAAAGGAAAGTGGGACCCACCCATCGGGGTTTCGGGGTTCTGGACTTCGTGAGTTCAAGTACCCAAACAACAACATATACAAACTTCTGAAAAGTGTCCAGCGTATCAGAATTTTGGGGTTCAGGATCCACACACCACAACTCCCGAAAGGTGAAAAAGGAAAGTGGGACCTGCCCATCGAGGTTTCTAGGTTCGGGACTTCGTGAGTTCAAGTATCCAAACAACAACATATACAAACTTCCAAAATTGTGAAAAGGAAAAGGTGAGACCCGCATTTCGGAATTTTGGGGTTCGGGGTTTCAAATGTCAAACAATATCACACTACAATTCCAAATTTCGAAAGGCAAAAGGGTGTGATACCAACACTTCGGGATTTCAGAATTCGGGGTTTCGGGGTTTCAAATGTCAAACAACAACATACTACAATTCTCGAATTCCGAAAGGTGAAAAGGTGTGAGACCAACACTTTGAGATTTCGGGATTCGGGGCTTCGGGATTTCAAATGTCAAACAACAGCACACTACAATTCTCGAATTCCGAAAGGCGAAAGGGTGTGAGACCAACACTTCGGGATTTAGGGATTTGGGGTTTTGGGATTTCAAATGTCAAGCAACAGCACACTACAATTCTAGAATTCTGAAAGGCGAAAGGGTGTGAGACCAACACTTCGAGATTTTGGGATTCGGGGTTTCCGGGTTTCAAATGTCAAACAACACACTACAATTCCCGATTTATGAAAGGAGAAAGGGTGTGAGACCAACACTTTGGGATTTTGGGATTCAGGGTTTCGGGGTTTCAAATGCCAAACATCCAACATAAACAAACTTCCAACAAAAAAAGTGAAAGAAGAGAAGGTGGGACCCACATTTCGGGTTTGTGGGGTTCGGACCTTCATGAGTTCAAGTGCCCCAAACCTCTCATGTAACCATTCTCCGAAATGTGAAAAGTGGAAGCTTCAAGGTTTCAGGGTTTGAAACTTCGTGAGTTCAGAATCCATACATCAATATATACGAACCTCTGAAAGGCGAAAAGAAAGTTGGACTAAGTGTTCCTGTTAAAAAAGAATTTAGGTAATAATTCAATCAAAACGCAAAGGAAGAGAGTACTCTGCTTCTACTGTAACTCGTCACACTAATTTTCATCACTCCCTGACCTTTATCCTTTGCGGGTACTCTTGATTTTTGTTTTTTGGGAGAACTCTTACATTCATTTCTGGGAGACTGAAGGTGTATAAGGATATGATATACCTTTACCTCATAGAATTTCGAAGGCCTAAGGACTTAGGAATTTTACATGCACAGAATGGCACAAAGGATAAATTTTTTTGTATAAGGTAAATTCTATAATATCCACTTAGAGCCTCTTTTAAATCAATGCATTAAATGTCAACAGTACTATATCTGTCCATCTATGTAAATACATGGATAAGAATATCATTCCATCAAAGACTGGTCATTAATAATGATGTTCTGAGGGATCTGAATTTTGGTTTCCTCGGGGTTTATCTACATAGAGAATTTGCCTCATTGTCGTTAATCTCCTCTTTCCATAGAAATATAATTACAGATGTTCTTCACATATATTCCCCATAACGAATAGAAATGGCAAAACGTTATAGTTCCAATTTAATCAATACAATGCATCAGAGAAAATCATTCAGACAGAGAGTGGACATCATTCCAGTTTGGATTTAATAAGACATCAAAATAAAAACATATTCATTCATAACTGAGAGGGGTAGATCAACATATTTGAATCCAATCTGTGGGAAGACAAAGGGAACAACCATGTTCCTCCCAACCATAAAATAGGGCAGCCAAAGTCACTTGCCCGATTCAACCCCCTAGCCTGACCATGAATCCATGAGGGAGAACTTGGAAATGCCTCCTTAGCAATGTCCTTCAATTCCAACAGTTCTCCTCTTGTCTCACACTTACTCAACAGTGTTCATAACAGCAAGAAAATTTGATTTCAGTAGACTCTTCTTGCCTCACACTCAATCCGCAGTGTTCATAACAGCAAGAGAGCTCAGGAATCCTTTCCCAAGCATACTTGGCAGCATCCTACCTCCTTACATATGCTATATATCCATTTTCTTTGCCCAGGTCTTTTCCCTCCTTTGGGGATTTTTGCAGCTTTCTTAATCCTTGACTTTCAGGGGCTGACAGTGGCCAAATATCTAATTTTCCACTTGTAATCATCAGTCCAGAAGTAGTTCTAACTTGTTCCCCAATCATGGAGTCATGGTTAGCTGATTTTTAACATGGTTGTTCCATTTGTCCTCCTACAGTTAATATAATTATTCTGTTGTGATACAAGTGTCATAGTTAAATAGTTAGTTGATTCCAAACAGATATCTACCCAACAATCACAATAATTAAATACAATTATTAAATTCAAAATTTGAAATTGCCATAAATGGCAAAAAAATTCCAGATTCAAATTTGCCAAAAACGGAAATAAATTTCCAGCAAACAAAAATAAAAATTATTTATTTTTGGGGGATGTCACATACTTTCCCCCTTCAGTAAAACACTATCCTCAATGTTTGTTCCTTTCCTAGAACAGGATTGGATGAGATTTCCGCAAATCTCCCTCCAATTCCCAAGTGGTCTCCTTAGGACTAAAGTGCTTCCATTACACCTTTACCTGAGTGACAGATCTGTTCCAAAGTGTTATTTATCTCTAGTCCAGAATGCGGAGGGGTTCCACCTGCACCAAGTTCCAAGCAATCATATGAGTAGGGTCATGAATATACTTTTTCAACAAAGAAACATGAAATACATTATGAATTCTTAGATTAGCTAGAAGTGCAAGTTGATATGCTACGGGTCCAATTCAAGCTAGTATCTCGAAGGGCCTACAAAACCTGGGTGCCATCTTTGCATAGTTCCCCAACTTTAGCAATCTTTTTTGGGCTTTGACCTTCAAATAAACATGGTCTCCCACTTGAAATTCCAAGTGTCTTATTTTCTGATCCCCATAACTCTTATGTCTGTCCTGTGCTTCTTTCAAGTTCTTTTGTACTTTCTTTACCATTTTTTCCATTTCTTGGAGCATCTCTGGTCCAATCATGAGTCTTTCAGTTGGGTTATCCCAACTAATTGGAGTTGTACACTTTCTGTCGTACAATATTTCAAAGGGGCTCAACTTAGCTGAAGTTTGGTACCCATTGTTATATGCAAATTCTACCAAGTGTAGGTAGTCTTCCCACTTGTTCGGCTTTGTTCTTACATACATGCAGAGAATATCCTCTATGATTTGATTTGTCCTTTCGGTCTGTCCATCCGTTTGTGGATAATAACTTGTACTGAAATTCAAATTAATATTTATCCCTGCAAACAATTCCTTCCATAAAGCGGATGTGAATTTTATGTCTCTATCTGAAATCACCATTTTAGGAATACCATGCAGTCTAAAAATTTCTTTCATGAATACTTCAACAGTATTAATAGCTTTAAAAGTGGACTTTACAGGAATAAAGTGTGCAGACTTACTGATTTTATCGATTACAACCATGATTGAATCATTCTGTTTCTGAGTTTTTGGAAAACCTGTTATAAAGTCCAATGATATGGTCTCCCACTTCCATTCTGGTACTGGTAGTGGCTGTAATAGGCCGGTTGGATGCTAGTGTTCGGCCTTAACCTACTGACAATCTTATCACCTAGACAGGTACTCTGTTGTTTCTCCCTTCATATTAGGCCAGTAAAATAGTTTTCTGAGTGTTCTTATTGTTTTCTGGTAACCTGGATGGCCAGAATAAGGTTTCTTATGCACTTTGTCTAAAATAGTTAATTTTATCTCAGTTGAATTTGGTATGTAAAGTTTATTTTTAAATCTTAATAGTCCCTTCTTGTTGATACTTATATCTGGTTTATTTGAGTTTGCGATACTATTTTGAAATTCCACCATTATCTTGGTATAATTTCCATCGTTGATACCTGTCGTCCTTATTCTTTGCTCCAGATCACTTTCTTCCCTGTTGATGTTTATCTCAAAAAGCCCATGGATTATGTGGCTTAAAGCAGCTGCTACTTTATTTTCCTTACCCTTGATATGTCTGACCTCGAAGTCAAATTCCCTCAGGAAGGCTAGCCACCTTTCTTGTCTTGCATTAAGGTCTGGTTGGTTAAATAGATATTTCACCCCACAATTATCCGTCAATAGTAAGAATTTTCTGCCCATTAAATAGTGTCACCACATTTTTAAGGCATGTATTACTGCTGCCAATTCCAAGTCATGAGTGAGATAATTTCTCTCGTGTTCCTTTAATTTCCAAGACTCATAACAAATCACATGCCCTTCCTGAGTTATAACACCACCTAATCCCTCTTTACTTGCATCAACACATACTGTGAAGTCTTTATTTGGGTCTGTTACCTTCAAGATGGGCGTCGATGTTAATAATTATTTTAGCTTGTTAAAACTGTCTTGACACTTTTGCGACCAGTTAAGTTTGGCCTCTTTCTTTTGTAATGATGTGATAGGGTAGGCTATCTTGGAGAACCCTTCTATAGATCTGCGATAATATCTGGTGATTCCCATGAATGGCCGAATATCTGCCACATCCTTAGGAACTGGCAATTCCATAATCGCTTTTATCTTTTCTGGGTCTACGACAATACCTTCCGAGGAAATGACATGTCCTAAATATTGTATTTCTTTTTGATAAAAATCACATTTGTCGAATTTTGTGTATAGTTTGTGTTTCCTTAGTATTTGCTGAACTATTTGTAAGTGTTCATCATGTTCCTACTCCATTTTAGAATAGACCATAATATCGTCGATAAATACTACTACAAACTTGTCTAAGTACTGGCTAAAAATGTTGTTCATTAAGCACATAAATGTGGCTGGTGCATTAGTGAGTCCGAAAGGTATGACTATAAAATCGTAATGTTTGTATCTTGTTCGAAAAGTTGTTTTGTTTATGTCCTAGCTCTTTATCCTAACTTGATGATAACCAGATCATAAATCCAATTTTGAGAAGATCTTGGCCCCACCAACTTGATCGAACATATCATTTATCCTAGGTAAGGGGTATTTGTTCTTAATGGTCACTTTTTTCAGTTGTCTATAATCGATACATAGTCTTAGAGTATTGTCTTTCTTTTTCACAAAGAGGACTGGTGCTCCCCATGGAGAGAGACTTGGTATGATATACTCTTTATCCAACAATTCCTGTAATTGTATTTTTAATTCTGTCAGTTCTGGTAGACTCATTTGGTAGGGTGCTTTTGAGATAGGGGTTGATCCGGGTAGTAAGTCTATGGAGAAATCTATTTCTCTCCTAGGAGGCAATTCTAGTATCTCATCAACAAACATGTCTCTGAATTCACGTAGGACAGCAAGGTCTTCTAACTTGGGCTTATCTTCTTTTTCTAATAGATTTGTTACTTGGATGGCATAAACTTGACATCCCTTTCTAATACATTTCTTGAATTGCATCACTGAAATTTGTCTGACTGACAAAAGTTTTGGTGTGTCTTGGGTTGTTCTAACAGTGCCAAAATTATCTTTATAGCTAAGTATTTTTGTATAACAATCTAGTATTTCTTTGTGTTGTTCCAACCAATCTATCCCAATAATCATATCATAAGACCCTAGTGGTAGGATGTTCAGATTGGTCCTTATCTTTTGACCATCTAAGCTGAACTCAAGGTCAGAAATAAAGTTAACTACCTTTCTTTTAGCACTTGTTGCTAGTTGTACAAGCCAAGATTTTTCGTGCTTTTGTTTCTTAAGTTTATTCGACTCTACTACATCGAGAGTAATATAACTTAATGTATCTCCAGGGTCAATTAAAATAGAAATTCGAGTGTCATGGATTTTACCTTCGACTTCTACCACCGAGGACTGGTGGTCAGCTTGTCGACCATTTATGGCTGCATTTATCCGATGCAGACTTCTGCCCATGTCACCCACTGTTGAGGCTTCCTGCAAAGTGAACATCAGTTCTATTTGCTGCAATTAAACGTGGACAGTTCCTCCTTAGATGAGGCTCCCCACATTCCCAACACTTTAATGGCTTCCAGGAGTTGTCCCCAAACTTCTTCGTTCCCATGTTTATCGGTTTACCGCTACCTTGCATATTCAAATGATTGGAGTGAAATTCCTTCCTTGGGAGACTTTTTACTACATTCCAATACGGAGTTGGCCAATATCCCTTCTTCCGTTGGTTTATTCCATCTTTCTTCTTATCCTTCCAGGTCTTGGGAAAATCTACCCATTGTTTATACTGTTCATAGCACATTTGTGCTTTCCTGAATGCCTCGCTCAAGGATTTGGGGTTGTCAAACTCAATTATGTCCTTGTAGGATTGTGGTAAACAACTTAAGAATCGTTGGATTTTTACCTTATCCTCTTGGATGTATGGTACAAACCTTAGTAGTTCCAAAAATTTATTTATAAGGTCCTCCATCGTCATTTTTCTGAGTCGTAAATTGTAGAATTCTTTCGTCTTCCTTTCATAATAGATTTTAGAACGGTATTGTTTTTTAAAATACTTCTTAAAGTCATACCATTCCAACTGTTTCTCCTTTAGGCCCTTGGCCAATTTCAAGTCCTGCCACCAAATGTTGGCCTTTCCCTTCAGATTGTAGATGACCATTCCGACCTTCATGTTGCTGGAATAGTTGTAGATTTGGAAGTATTTTTTGATGTCCAACAACCATGCCTCGGCTTCTTCTCCTATCCTGGATTCTCCATCAAAAGTAGCTGGTCTAATCTTTTTAAATTCTCCTTCAAGGTGGTCTGTTTGTTTTCTTTTTCTGTCTGGTATGGTTTTGTCTTCAGCTGAAGGTGTCCCTTCAGACGAACTATCTCCTTTTTCTGTTTTCGCACCAGAATTCTTGGAGGCCCTTTTGCTGACCTCTTCCTCATGGTCATCATCTTTTGGACTTTTCTTGGTTTCTATACTATCCAGTAGGACTTCATTTATCTCTTGTTGTTCATGTTGTGCCTTCTTCAATTTTTCATTGTCGGCCTTGAAAACCTGTAGTTCAACAATAAGGTTCCTCATTGTTTCCAACACCTCCGTGGGTGAGCTTCCATCACTGTTATGTCTTGGATCTCCAGGAGGTCCTTGTTGCAGATTCTCTTCCACCCTGATTTCTGCAATTTCCTGAGATGCCATTATTCCACACAAAACAAAAAATCTTTTTGTTTGTAATCCACAAGATTTATTAGTTTTTTCATAAATAAGAATATATACTAAGCAATTAATGTGGCCCTGTTCAGGCCTAGTGTTGTAACTTTTGCTCTGATACCATATGTAATGTACCTCAAAATCACCATAATTTTTTTTTTATTTGTACATCTATCCTTGAAAGGTTTTCGAGATCTCAAGCAGGTAGGCTTTCTATTAGAAGGCTTGAGTCTGAGGGCTTGTTAGAGTCCTTACTGTCATCGACTATCCTTACCATTCAACTTAACTTTTCTAATCGATGATATAATGAGTATTTACTCATCACTTCAATGTTTAATTAAGATCCTAAAATTTATAATTACTCTCTTATATGCTAGTACATATAACACTACCACAGTCTTAACAATACAAGCAACTTTGTGGTTTTTATGACCAAAACCCTACATAGAAAAATTACCCTCTATTTGCAATAAAATGTACTTGTAAAACGATCTGTTACTTCCATACCTCTATCCGAGATGAAGACACTCCAATGTTATTTTACCAATCCATTCATTACATTATTAGAGTTGTTCCCATAACAATAAGTTTCTTCTAGGTTCCTACAGTTTGTGAAACATAATAGAGGTCAATCGGGTTTCGACGATTATAAGTACCGAACACAAAATGAAACAAAGGGGTCATGTCATTTTCCAAAAATGCAAAAAAGCGGGAAGACTGTGGACCCAGTACTTTGGGGTTTCGGGGTTTGGGATTTCATGTTTGAAAGTGTCAAACATTAACACACCACAACCTACGAAAGGTGAAAAAGGAAAGTGGGACTTGCCCATCGGGGTTTCGGTGTTCGGGACTTCGTGAGTTCAAGTACCCAAACAACAACATATACAAACTTGCGAAAAGTGTCCAGTGTATTGGGATTTCAGGGTTTGGGATCCACACACCACAACTCCCGAAAGGTGAAAAAGGAAAGTGGGACGCGTCCATCAGGGTTTCGGGGTTCGGGACTTTGTGAGTTCAATTACCCAAACAACAACATATACAAACTTCCGAAATTGTGAAAAGGAAAAGGTGAGACCCACATTTCGGAATTTCGGGGTTCAGGGTTTCAAATTTCAAACAACAACACACTACAATTATCGAATTCTGAAAGGTGAAAGGGTGTGAGACCAACACTTCGATATTTCAGTATTCGGGGTTTCAAATGTCAAACAATAGCATACTACAATTCCCAAATTCCAAAAGGTGAAAGGGTGTGAGACCAACACATCGGGATTTCAGGATTCGGGGTTTTGGGGTTTCAAATGTCTAACAACAACACACTACAATTCCCGAATTCTGAAAGGCGGAAGGGTGTGAGACCAACACTTTGGGATTTCAGGATTCAGGGTTTCGGGGTTTCAAATGTCAAACAACAACACACTACAATTCCCGAATTATGAAAGGTGAAAGGGTGTGAGATCAACACTTCGGGATTTCGAGATTCGGGGTTTCAGGGTTTCAAATGCCAAACATCCAACATAAACAAATTTCCAACAAAAAATGCAAAAGAAGACAAGGTGGGACCCGCATTTCGGGGTTTTCGGGTTCGCAACTTCATGAGTTCAAGTGCCCCAAACCTCTCATGTAACCAACCTCCGAAATGTGAAAAGTGGAAGCTTCGGGGTTTCGAGGTTTGGAACTTCGTGAGTTCAGAATGCATACATCAATATACATGAACCTCTAAAATTAGAAAAGGAAGTTAGACTAAGTGTTCCTGTTGAAAAATAAATCAGGTAATAATTCAATCAAAATGCAAAGGAAGAGAGTACTCTGCTTCTACTGTAACTCTTCACACTAATTTTCATCACTCCCTGACCTTTATCCCTTGGGGGTACTCTTGATTTTCATTTTTTGGGAGAACTCTTACTCTTGTTTCTGGGAGACTGAAGGTGTAGAAGGATACAATATACCTTTACCTCACAGAATTTTGAAGGCCTAAGGACTTAGGAATTTTACATGCACAGAAGGGCACAAAGGATAAAAATTTCTGTATAAGGTAAATTATATAATATCCACTTAGAGCCTCTTTTAAATCAATGCATTAATCATCAACAGTACTAGATATGTGCATCTATGTAAATACATGGTTAAGAATATCATTCCATCAAATATTGTTCATTAATAATGATGTTCCGAGGGATCTGAGTTTTGGTTTCCTGGGGGTTTATCTACAGAGAGGATTTGCCTCATTGTCGTTAATCTCCTCTTTCCATAGAAATATAGTTACAGATGTTCTTCACATATATTCCCCATAAAAAATAGAAATGGAAAAACATTACAGTTCCAATATAATCAATACAATGCATAAAAAAAAATCATTCAGACAGAGAGTGGACATCATTCCAGTTTGGATTTAATAAGACATTGAAATAAAAACATAGTCATTCATAATAGAGAGGGGTAGATCAACATATCTGAATCTAATCCTTAGAAAGACAAAGGGAACAACCACATTCCTCCCAACTATAGAATAGGGCATCCAAAGTCACTTGCCTGATTCACCCCCTAGCCTGACCATGAATCCATGAGGGCGAACTTGGAAACTCCTCCTCAGCAATGTCCTTCAATTCCAACAGTTCTCCTCTTGCCTCACACT
>ML785569.1:11895-37987 GCA_009831015.1 Picea engelmannii
ACAAAAACCTCCTCTCTTTTTATGACATCTCTAAATTCTCAGAGGCCATAGAGGACTAGGATGACTGGAAATTTGATAATGTCCCCTTGCCCCTACGACCTCTTCTAGATAGCATGATATCCTAGCTAAAGGGTTGTACACCTCAAATTATAAGGAATTTGGACTAGCGTGGATGGGGTGACAAGAGATACACAATCAAATAAGGATACTTACACTAGCTCCAATATCTCCCCATGCCTAAAAATATGCAATTTGGAACAAGGTATGGTCCCCAGACAACCTCACAAAGATCAATGTATATTGTTGGTTGCATGTGCATGGAAGAATACTAATTGTTGACAACCTCAAAAAGAGAGGAATACAAGGCCTAACCTAGTGTGTAATGTGCAAGAACTTGGAGGGAATTGGAAAACACTTATTCCTGACCTGTCCCTTTGCAACTTAGGTACAAAAGATAATATTTTCATGACTAAATAACTATGTACGCAGGCCAACTTGTTGGAAAAAAGCTTTCACAAAGTGGAACAAAATGTACAGGGGATCCTTTAAAGACAAACAATTATTTAGGTGGATATGAATAACATAGCCAAAGTACCTCCTTTGGAAGCTCTAGTTAGCAAGAAATATAATAATATTTAACCAAGCTACAAAATATTCGATGCATGTGGTCAACAAAGAAAAAAAACTAATTATGGAAGTTATGTGCTCCAAAATCATATTCACACATAATCAACAATTTTTTATAATGAGGAAAAGGACTAGATGTGTCAATTTGGATAACTTTGAACAAATCCCAAAGTTGGCAAGACCAAGTCCCCTCTCGGTTGGAAAATCAGTTTAGGGAAGCAAGAGTTTGATTAATGGAAATTAAGGTAGTGCACATTCACTTTCTTTTTTGATAGAGCATCGAAAGGTGATCCAGGCGTGGTAGGAGCAGGAGGGGTCATCTACAACCCTGAAGGAAATCCAATATATGTTGATGCTTGGTGTTGGAAGCAGGCCAAATTGGAAATAAAGGCTATTTTGGGAAGAAATGCATGCATGAGGAAAGCGATAGCTGGAAGGAAGAGCAACACACGTGCATTCATGGAAGACCGAACAACGTTAGGGTTAGGGTTTTTGTAATATATTGTAATGGTTGATGATCCAGAAATGTATATATATAGATGCCTAGGAGGTCTAGAGAGGGAGGAGTTGTCCATTATGAAAGAATACATAAGTTAGACTTAGAGAGTCCAAGGAGACGATAGGAGGAAGGAGTCCTGTTTTGATAACTAGTTGTAATCCTTCTGTCATATGGCATAATTTTATAATATGTTGAGATATAGATGGACATAAGGGTATATCTTGAGGGTTAGATCACAGGCCGAGGAGCTTGGTGTGATCTAGTCTGCCTCGTAATAGATCTCGACCCGACTGAGGAGAAGCTATAAAGCGCGTTGTGTTGTAGTTTTAGAACTACCATAATAGAAGAGCTTGAGAGACATATCTTTGTGGATGTAGCCCAGGGGGGGTGAACCACAATAAAACTTGTGTTATGTGATTGAATCCTTGTGTCTCTTTTACTGTTTATGAGTAGAGATTAGCATGAGGAATGAATGAGATAATTATATTACATGCATACTTATGAATGGCACTATAATGATTTAACAAGTTAATTAGAACTCTTAACGCACACTTCTAAGATCTCCAATCCTGGATTGTAAACACTTGAGTATTGCAATCACCCATTAAGACTATCTCGGGTTAGACTGTGCAGTGCACCCTGTGTACTATGTTGCCTTCTGGTTTACAAGGAGGGGCGATAGTTTTAGAGGCTTTGTTGGAACCCTAACAGACTTGAACCTGGGTCAATCATGTTAAAGGTATATCTCAGAGAAATAAATACCAACAAATGGTTCCATTGCCGATTGGAACAGTATAGGATTGAGTAGATGGGATCTGTTAAAAGAGGGTAAGATCTGTGGAAGATGGGTTAAAATAATACCGAATCGGGCAACAAGAAGGTGATAATAATGCACTGCTAGAAGGGGATGTTGAGACCATGGAATCCCATAAAAGCAGAGATCGAAAGCTGGTTGAAGAAAAAGGAGCTAGAGTTTGTGAAAAAAGATAACATAAACCCTAGAGTAACACTGGGAAAATACCTTGGGAAGTATGTGTTTACTGATCTGCATGAAGTATTTTTCTGTTATTTTCCACACTTATTGTAGGAGTGGATATTGAGGTTGAAGGATAACCATGCAACAAACTGGATCCGACATTTAGAGTGGACCTCAGTTCAGATTGAGTAGTTACAACAGGTGAATAACACATTCACCCGCGCAGTATATTTCTAGCTCGGCAGTATTGTAGAAGGCTTTATAACTGAATTTGCAGTAGATACCGTGAAGTCGTACAACGCATCAGATAAAGAGTTTCTACCAAGGCCTCGAGGAAGGTATATTAGATTGCTGTATACTTCTATTAAGATATTTCTCTATAACAAAGGTGTAATGACAATGGAATCAGACATCTAAACTTCCCCGCGTGCATGGCGAAAGGGGGGAAGCAATGACAGAAAAAGGAGAAATGGAAGGATAAATGGATAAAGGAAAGAAGGAGGAAACCTTGGACCCAATCATGATGGATGACAACCAAATCAAGTGGATCATGGCGACAGCTGGAAAGACGCGTAAGGAGTACCCTACCAATATAAGGTGAGCACCAAGAAGAGAGTCGTAGTCACGAGGGAAGGCTTGGAAAGTGATGAAGAGGAGGTAGAGGATCTCCGGGCTGTGGAGCAGATTGAGGAAATCCTGTGCGCAACATATGAGAGGAAGATGAGAGGTCCAAGAGTAGGAGTAGAAGGTATAAATCCTATCCATATTAATGTTAGTGTGGAACTCATAAACCCATGTACGACTAACACACCAAAAAGAACACCACCGTTTAGAAAACCAAATTTCGAGAGAAGGAAGACAACATGAAGTACATCTACACAAGGAACAACAACTAGAGGAGATGGTTCAAAAATTATTAGTCAAGTATCTACACCTTGCGGAGGTAGTAGTTCAACATTCAAGATTGTAGGATATGATCCCACCATCAGGTTACTAGAATTCAAAGGAGAAGCGTCGGAGGACCCAAAAAAGCATATGTTTATCTGTGAGAAGAACTGGGAAGCAAAACAGATCACAGACGAAGACACTAAAATTGCACAACTCACTATCACACTAAGGGATCGCGCACTAGATTGGTATATGAGTTTAGCGACAAGCAATCCACCAGGGACAACCAGAACAATTGTGGACATCAAGAAATTGTTGATAGATGAGTTTTAGAAGCCAAGTTCAGAGGACCGGTACATGAATGAGATGATAGAAATCAGACAAAAAATAGGAAAACTTGTATGGGAGATTGAACAAAGATTCAAGCGACTGAAAGGAAAGTTGAAATATCTCATGATAGATATGCAACACAGGAACTTGTTTGTTAATTCACTACTACCACACTTGAAGTATCCACTGCGACAACAAAAGTTTCAGAAACAGGCAGAGGCTCTGCAGGCAGCCTTGCAACTGGAAGAAAACCAATATTAGAAGACAGATCCAACCATTGAAGAGATGAAGGAGGTTTTGAAGAACTTAACATTCCAGCTAAACCAGAAAAAAAGTAAGGACAAACGAGAAGTCGTTTGGTGTACCACATGCAGGATGAAAGGACACCATAAGAACAAATGTCCAACATTCACACAATATATGGCAGCAAGAATGCCCAATCCATTACCAACAAGAGGACTATGGTGTGAAATCTGTAAGAAATAGGGTCATGACCCATATCACTGCCCAATGATGTAAACGTACCAGACAGTCCCAAACATTTCATATTGAAACTTTTACAAGTCAATGGGCCGTGATGACAAATACTGTAGAACCATGGAGTTGATGAGAGAGAGGACATTAGATGCATATAGGGTGCAGGCAGAAATGATGACCGGGCAAGCTTCACCTCAGTTTAACCAAGTACCATCCCCATACAACACTGTGCAGTAGAAATATAATACTGCGCGACAACCATATAATACCACAACCACAATACAACACATCGCAGCCTCAGTAAAATACCACGCAGTACAATCAGGCGCCTCAATATAATGCGCCAGGAGATCGAGCTGTCTACAGAGGTGAAGGATGAGCAAGAGGAGGCTTTGGAAGAGGTAGAGGACTAGTGGTATGTCACAACTGTCAAAATCCAAGACACTAGGCAAGAGAATGTACACTTCCACCAACGACTTGTATGTATTGTCGCGCATTTGATCATGAAATGGAAGAATGTCCTACATTACTAGGGAAGATCTAGGAAAATAGGAATCAGAACAACCATAATGTTCAATGGATTTCAGCGGAAGCAAGGGATGACAAAATAAAAATCAACATAGTTACACATGGAGGAGCTAAAATAGGAAATGACGCAGTTCAAGAAGAACCAGTACAAGACCAATGGGTAAAGAAGATAGCTGAAAGCAAGGAAACAATTTGATGCGCAGAACAAGAAGGAAACATTTAAGCAAGCCAGACAAGAATTTCTGAAGCAAGTCACTGCATCGACTTCAACCACGCAACATAACAAGGAAGTACCAGAGTATGAGATGAGTCCATTATTGGATCATACCAAAGAAATGCATCCCTTGGGACAAGTAAGTACAATCAAAGGATTTTTTCAATCATGTGTAAAAATATTAAATGATCCGTCTTCTATCAAAATATAACAAAGTATCTTAGAAAGATGTAGCATAGAGACAGAAGGAAAAATAGAACAAAAAACAGTCAATTGACTACATACAAGGAGAAGAACAAGTAGGGAGTTCAGGCTGAATGCCAACATCATATATTTCAACATGGGAGATATCATACTAGATCTAGGATACAAAGTCAATGTATTACCCAAGAATACATGGAAATGTATGGGAGAGCCCACATTAGGATATTGACCCATTCAACTGAAACTAGAAAACCAGCATAGAGTTATACCAATTGGGTGACTTAAAGGAGTGATAATAGACCTCGATGGAGTGTGCACTAATGATGACTTCCAAGTAATAAAGATAGTGGATGACACAACACCATATCCATCATTACTGGGCTTGGATTGGGCATTTGATAACTGGACCATAATCAATTCAAAGACACGAAAAATGACATTTGAGTAAGGAGAATACAGGGTCATTGCGCCATTAGACCCATCAGAAGGGGAGAGGTTTGTAGAACCTACTTGCTTGGACTTGGAGGAAATCAACCAGTTGTATAGGATAACTGCGTGAGATGAGGATTACATAAACCCAACTGCAGATGGGATACTCAATTGGTGGAGCATTACTTCATGTGCGTTAGAATCAAATACATGTTTAGATAATTGGCAACATAGACTACACAAAGTTTCCACAAGAAGATGTGTAATAATAGACTGCGCAGTAAGATGGGTAGGTACGGAGATAAGGGAACTACCCCATTTCCATGGGGTAAACGATCTAGAAGCATTCTTGACACATTACGAAGATGAAGTGTTAGAAAATCAGAGACTCTCAACACTCGATATAGCACTCAAGGCCACACCCGCAAGATGGTGGGGCACACACAAGGAAACAATCAAGGATTGGTATCAATGCAAGCGATTATTGCACATAAGGTTTGGCGCAAAAAAGAAAAGCAACCAGAAACAAACATATGATGGACAGGGGGCACCAGCGGAACACTTGGAGAAGTGGAGAGCGCTATGGAAAATGATACCCCTAGAGGAATGGCCTCATCATTTCGTACATACCTTAGAGGGCATCCCAACAAAATGGTATACAAACTAGGAACTGTGCGGAGGAACTACGAGCTGACCAATATTGCAACAGAACTTTACAGTCACTTTCTCATTCGAGCATGAGAACCCCAACATAGATGAAACACTTAAACAAAAAAGAGGGGTGATATTCATTCAGGAATCAAAAGTCGAACTCATAACAGAGGAACAACAACAGAACAAACAGATAGTGAAAGAACTGTTGTCATGATACCATGTGTAGGAAGAAGTACCAAAGGAAGAAAACCCACATGATATTTAGATCGAGGAAGCAGAGGGCGAAAGAGAAGTTGAAGGTCCACCTCTAGAATAAGAAGTAATTGCTGCACCGATCAAGGTGAAGAAATTCAACATTGGAGACTACTGGGATGAGAAAACAGTAGAAAGCATAACAGAGTTACTGCACGAGTACAACGAACTGTTCCCTACAACATTTACAGAAATGAAGGGCATAGCAGGAGAGCTAGGTGAAATGAATATACCACTAAGAGTTGAGGCAAGACTGATCAAACAACGACCATACAAACTAAATTTGATATATAAGCAAAAATTCAAGGCTGAGATCGATAGAATGCTCGAAGCCAGAATCATAGAACCTGTGGAAGAATTAGAATGGATAAGCCCAATGGTATTTCATGAGAAAAAACAAGTCAGGATAAGAATATGCGTCGACTTGAGGAAGTTGAACAATGCATGCCTACATGATCCATTCCCTACACCCTTCACGGATGAAGTGTTGGAGAATGTAGGAGGACAAGAAGTTTATTCATTCACCGACGAATTTTCAGGATATCATTAGATAAATATATCTTCGGAAGACAGATACAAGACCACTTTTTATATGGAATGGAGATTCTACTAGTACACGGTCATGCCATTTAGACTGAAGAATCCACCGACAATATTTTCCATAGTAGTCATAGCTTCATTTAATGAATTTATCCACCAGTTTCTAGAAGTATACTTGGACAATTGGACAATCTATAGTATGTTGAAAGACCATGTAGAGGTCTTGTGGCTGATGTTAGAAAGATGCAGACAATGGCAAATATCATTAAACATCAAGAACTGCATCTTCAGGACACCGTTTGGGATACTATTGGAACATATAGTATGCAAGCAAGGTTTACTAGTAGATCCTACAAAAATTGCAGTAATTGTTAACCTACCACCACCAAAAATAGTTCGTCAACTAAGAGAAACATTGGGACACACATGATACTACAAATTTTTTATAAAAGGATATGCGCAGATCATTGCACCAATGGAGAAACTGCTAAGGAAAGATACAAAGTTTCAGTGGAATGAGGATTGTCAACATGGTCTGGATATACTAAAAGAAAAGATGGTAACAACGCCAATATTAGTATTCCGAGACTAGGAAAAGACATTCCATGTACATGTAGATGCATCAACCATAGCACTTGGATCTATTTTGGCACAACCAGGAGCAAGAGAATTGGATCATCCGATAGCATTTGCAAGAAGAAAACTGTTAGAATGGGAGGAGAACTATAACACTACAGAGAGGGAAGGCCTATCTATGGTCTATGCACTGCAAAAGTTCATACATTACTTACTAGGAAAACATTTTAAGATGTTCATAGATCATTCAACCCTTAAGTACCTAGTCAACAAGTCAGTGTTGGGGGGGAGAATCTATCGATGGCTACTACTATTTCAAGAATTTGATTTTGAAGTAATAGTCAAGCCAGGGAAGATGAACGTAGGACCTAACCACCTATCAAGGGTCATGAATGGAGAGGAACCTACAAATTTAGAGGATAAATTTTTGGACGGATATTTATTTTTAGTTCATATCACCGACGAATACTTCGCAGATATCATCGAGTACTTAAGTACAAGGACTGCACCACAAGAATACAACACTGTGCAGAAGAAAAACCTGGTAGTCCAGGCTGCAGATTATCAACTGATTGCATGACACTTATACAAAATGGGTGTAGATAACATCATGAAAATATATGTGCTAGAACATGAAAGACCAAGGATTTTAGCATAAGCCCATGAAGGAATAGCATGAGGACACTACGTAGGCAAAGCTACCGTGCAGAAGGTATTGCGTGCAGGAATATGGTGGATGACCATTCACATAGACTCGAAAGAGTACTGTGAGAGATGAAATGTATGTCAGAGGGTTGGTAAACCTAATAGAAGGGACAAGATGCCATTGCGGCCACATGTAACATTGCAGGTATTCAAGAAATGTGCAATAGATTTTGTGGGACCAATTAACCCACCAACAAAGAGAACATGAGCAAGGTACATTATCACTATGACAAAATACCTGAGAAGATGGGCAGAAGAAACACCATTCAAAGATTGCAGTGCAAAAATGACAACACACTTTCTGTTCGAGAAAGTGATCACTAGATTTGGTTGCCCAAGAATTTTGATGAGCGACCAAGGAACTCACTTTATTAACAACATGATTAAGGTGATGACTGAGGAATTTGAAGTCCATCATCAAAAGAGTACACCATATCATCCACAAGCGAATGGAACAACATAAGCCTTTAACAAAATCCTTGAAAATGCACTGACAAAGCTCTGTAATGTTAATAGGGAGGATTGGGATCTCAAAATACTATCAGTATTGTGGGCATACAGGACCACATGCAAGAAATTGACAGGACACATGCCATTCAGATTGGTATATGGATAAGAAGCAACATTTCCATTATAATTTTTGGTACCTAGTGAGCATGTAGAAGTAATTACGAACATGAGAGAATGAGACACAATACATGATAGGTTGAATCAAATAATGATCATGGAGGAAGATAGGATCCTAGTAAGGTTCCACCAAGAAGTTTAGAAAGAGAGTGACAAAGCTTGGCATGACAAACATATCAAGAGGAAAACTTTCAAGGAAGGAGACTTAGTGTTGATGTATGACAGTAAATCCATTCAGCATCCACGAAAACTCAAAATGCACTGGTTAGGACCCTATGAAGTATATACTGTCACAGATGGGGGAGATGTATAGTTGAAGGAATTAGTAGGCACATAACTTAGAGGGATGATCAATGGGAGCCGACTAAAGCTATACAAGGATAGTCGACCACCCACAACTTGAAAGACACCGCGTAGTAAAAAAAATAAAAAATACAGGATATCAAAAGGGAACAACAAAGGCATAGTGTGCTGAAACTAGAAGGAGCACGCGTCGTAAGTCAAATGAGCGTACACACCCAAGCCCGATGGAGACAAGGTGAACGATCAGTTCAAAGAGAAAACAAGCAGGAAAGGCATATATGAAAAAATAAGCGCCAATTGATGGAGGCTATTGGAATTGAATGCTGAAAACGACTGACGGGATGCCCCATTAATCGCGCCAATTGGAGATGGAAAGGGAAATATATGGAAATTACAAATGAACCTATGGTTCATTTAATCCATAATCACAGTAACGTGTTCAAAAATATTCACACGACGCCAATACAAAGCAGGGACGTGGGAGCGAAAAGGTGATTGAAAAATTGGAAAAGGCATAGAGCGAGAGAGCATACGAAGTGAAGAGTGAAGGTTGCAGAAGTTACAGAGGCTAATGATCTCAGCGAATGACAAGTTTTTACCACCATGTCACCACCTAAACAATGAGAACTGAGCAAGAATACCAAACAACCCCGAGGTAGGACCATAGCATAATCACAACCGCAGGGAAGCGAACAACAACCATCTCAACAACCAGAAGTCGTCAATGTGGACGAAATCCCATCATCGGATACAACACTAGGAATCCCAACACCTATTAAGGAAGAAAACAAAAAGACATCACCTACGGGCATGGAAATTGATATGCTAGAAGAGGGGCAGGGCCAATATAATGAGAACGTAGGAAGCCAAGTGCAACTAGAAAATCCTATAGAAGCCCCAAGAGTCAATGGGACGGCTCCAAACTAGGAATAAATGGCCATGCAAAAGAATAAAAAACAACCACGTTAGAATGGCCACAGGAGGAAGTAGTGGAAGATGTCACTGGCCGACCAGAGCAGTATGCCGAGGGATGAACAATGGAGGCTGGAACCTTGAGTCAATCACCACCGCATAAGGACAAGTAAACGGTACCTAGGTCACCGTGCAGACAACCCACCGCAACAATTGTTTTTCTACACATACTGGGAGGGGTACATGTAGCAACAATTTTGTTAGGTTATGTATAGAAATTGAGGTAGTCAGACCATGATGTAACAGACATAGAAAAGTTACCATAGTTTGCTAAGCAGGTCTACCTACATACTGTGGGTATAGGACCCTTTGGGGAACCAATCCATCAACCATTATAGTGGGCAGTAGGAATGGCCAAAACTAGAATTCTAGGTCTATTGGACCTACCACACTATGGAAGAGTCCAGTATGAAAACAACTGCGTCAAGTAGTTGATGGCGATCACACATGGAGGATATCTGTGGCTTGAAAAACTTGTCTCAATAGATGTAGAGCTCATCGCACACATCACAGGGCTGCCATCACGGGGGATGGATCCCACATAGTTCCTCAAGCACAAAACAAAGGAGAAAGCACTGTCTAAGGAGATGAAGAAGAAATATGGCATCGAAAGGGGGTCACACAGAAACATTATCAAGTGTATTAGTGACATCACAACAACAATGGCCACAAAAATTATGGCATGCAAATTGCTCAGGAAATGCTACAAGGAGGTAGTCCCGACTGGGGTTGTTGTAGATGAAACACAGTGTGTCAAGGGCACCACACTCAGCTGGGCCCCTTACTTGTTGAATCTGTTCCTAGATGTCTGCAAGGATGCACAGGACCTGGGGACATAATTTCATTATTCATGGCTACTTATCCTGATATCCATTATGGGATGGAAGGAGCCGAAGTACTCATTTTTTTCGATGATTCCCAAACCCTGCCATGGACCGTGATACTTATCGCTTGGAGTCACTTCGAATGCCAATAAAAAAAAAACGAATGCAACTATATTCGAAGGATATCTCCGCGACCTACAAGACACCATCGCCAACACTTGGAGGATAACACTGGAAGATGTTGCACACTATCAGGGCATAGCCAATTTCAAAGCCACTAGACATGTGATGTGGATATAAGCATGGAAGGACCCCGAAAATAAATGGCTCCAACTGTGTTACTGCATCATGAAGGGGGACATACAAATGATGATTAAGGATTGGGAAGATGAATGGAGGATTCAAATCCTCACTCGAGAAATACCCGAAGATATAGAGGAGGTGGAGGTAAGACATGAACATACACATGCCGAGGAGGTATGACAGGAACTGACATAGCCCGAGGAAATAATAGTGTCCAAGAAACCAAGGACAGGTCAGAACAAGCCACAACAAAAGAAAGGGGGGACATCCAAGACATGAGTCCAGACGGGGAAGAATAACAACACACGTGCGACATAGGTACCACAGAAATAGGTTGAGGCAGCACAAGGAACTACATCAAGTGATACTCCACAAGAGCTAGGCCAGACTAAGCGTCCAACCACCCAGACAGGGGGTGTGTGCAAGAAGACGAAGGCACATAGAATGCCTCTAGAATACACGATCACGGATGATGATGTAGAAATGATGGCCCAAATGGTACATCATCGCACATTTGAGGATTTTGAGAATGTTACGCACCAAAGGGACATAATTGAAGAAGAGATGGCATACATGTGACAACTCCTCAGGCATATCGATGAAGCGCAGGCAGCTGACAAAAACGTAGAAACTATCTCGTCAACATCACACATAGGAGGAGAACCTGAAGCAAGTGAGCAGGATACAATCCAAATGATAACACAACCAAGTTCAATGTTTCATGTCACACCTAACATGATGCGCATGGACGAAATCGTGGGGCAGAAACCCCTAAAAGACTTGTCTCAACTACAGTTGGTATTACTACGAATACCAACCAAGGCCTTATATAAAGTATAGGTCAACATTACACCGGAGGTATAGTCTTGCGCATGCACGGAGACAACGAAATTGCAACAAGAAAAGGATGATCAGGACAGGTTGGCATTGGTACTTGAGCAGGCCAAGCTCAAGACCAAGGATGAGAAGGAACGCATGAAGGAACTGGAATAGAAAGTGGTCGTAGCCTATGAGAAGATTCCACAGAATGCGTAGGCGACTAAACTCATGACGACATAGAAGATTGATCAGATTGTGCAGAAAATCGATCAATACCAACAGGAGATCGAGAATCTCTAGGAGTAGCTCACACCTACCACTCCACCAGAGGTGAGAAATCAAAGGAAACTGGAGGCAACAACGCAGATACAAGAGATAGAATGACAAGTCCATGTGACGAACAACTTGTTCGAGAAAGCATCGCAGCTCTGGACGAATATAGAAGAGGATCAACAGGTCCAACAGTCGGACCATGAAGGAGAAAGGATAAGCGTAGCTATCCAGGGCATCAAGCAGAGGGAGAATACAATGACGATCACATAGTGTGTCAAAGGGGCACAAGACATGAGGAAACTATCGACAGAACTCATAATTTCCCAGACGCAGAAAAAGGGGTGTCAGGATCAAATGGAACCTCTCCAGGAGCGAGAAACAAAGGTCATCGCACAGGCAGAGGAAGCCAAAACATATATGGCATAAACCTGGGTAGAATGTGCAAGGATGGTCAACGACGAGATTTCAGTGTAGATATTGGACACACTCAAGGAGAAGATCGCGCAGGTCCAAACACACACAACGTAGCTGATGGAGAAGTTCCAAGTGATCACAAGGGAGATCGATGAAGCACACATGGGTTAGGTGGCTTGGGAAAAGCCACATGTCAATGTTGGGTGTTTGTTGGAAGTAGGCCAAATCAGAAAGAAAGGTTATTTTGGGAAGAAAGGCATGCACGAGGAAAGTGACAACTGGAAGGAAGAGGAGGACGTGTGCATGCATGGAAGACCTAAAAACATTAGGGTTAATGTTTTTGTAATACATTGTAATGGCTGATGAGCTAGAAATGTATATATATATATATATATCTATATATATATATATATATAGATATAGATAACTAAGAGGTCTAGAGAGGGAGTAGTTGTCCATTATGAAAGAATACAAAAATCAGAATTAGAGAGTTTGAGGAGACGATTGGAGGAAGGAGTCCTATTTTGATAACTAGTTGTAATCCTTCTATCATACGACCTAATTTTGTAATCTGTTGAGATGTAGAGGGCCATAAGGGTAGATCTCGAGGGTTAGATCACAGGTTGAGGAGCCTGATGTGATCTAGTCCACCTAGTAATAGATCTTGACCCGAATGAGGAGAAGCTGTAAAGCGCGTAGTGCTGTAGTTTTGGAACTACCATAATAGAAGAGATTGAGAGCCAGATCTTTGTGGACGTAGCCCGAGGGGGGTGAACCACAGTAAAACCTATGTTATGTGATTGAATGCTTGTGTCTCTTTTATTGTTTACGAGTAGAGATTAGCATGAGGAATGAATGAGCTAATTACATTACATGCATACTTAGGAATGACAGTATAATTCTTCAACAATTTAATTAGAACTCTCAGCGCACACTTCTCAGATATCCATTCAATCCTAGACTGCAAACACTTGAGTATTACAGTCATCAATTAAGACTATCTTGGGCGAGACTGCACAATGCGACCTGTGTACTGTGTTTCGTTCTAGTTTACCAGGAGGGCCGATAGTTTTAGAGGCTTTGTTGGAACCCTATCAGACTTGAACCTGGGTCAATCATGTTAAAGGTATAACTCAGAGAAATCAATACTAACACTTGGGGGTTGGGAATAGCAACAAAAAATCAAGTAGGGGAATATTCCATTCTTCAAGGCATGGCTAATTCCATCATATTGGGGACAAATAAGTTTATAATTATCAGAGACTCATGGATCATCATTCAATCCCTAGTCTTCAAGGAACCAATGAAGGATCTCCAATTGGCCTCAATCATCACCAGAATAAAAAAGCTTGTCCATAAGTTGAACAAGCACCCTATTTACCATGTCTTACCTAAAAACAATGGAAAGGTGGATACTCATGACAAATAATCCTCGATCTTTCCTCAAGGAGGTAAAAAAAATTAGGTGGGTTAATCATTTCTACATCCCCTAAATTCATCACATGCATCGATTTCCATGAAGAACGACATGTAACAATTACATGGATTTCATTAAAGTAGAACAAGAATCAAGTGAGAGAAGTAAATACTCTCATCCTTAGCTCATTAGTAACACCACGAGACAAGTAATGAAGTGACCTCTATTTATACCACCCACTTTCATTCATTGGTTGGAAGGTGGGATAAACTCTCTTGAGGCCTGGAAAATTATGAGTGTTGGGGGACCAAGCCGAGCGTAGAACTTCCACCTTCTAGAAAAAACATGGGAGCAACAATTGGTGAATAAAATAGGGTTTTACCTCTCAGATGAAAAGTGAAAACACTCAGAGACTCATGTAAGCATTAGAACTCTTTGGATTCTCCCCCTAATCATTTTTCATATATCAATTTGTAATTGTTTCTTTGCTTTATGGATGGACATTATGGTGGATTGAGAAAACCAGGAAGTACTTTCCAATCCTCTTTGCATGGTGTGTTATTTTTTGTGAGGTTTGTAATGTTGGTATCTCGACTTGGGTTTTGGCTTTGTATTGTTATGATAATATAATTTGGCCTTGGAGGCTTTGTCGACTCTCTGTTTTTATTCCCATAAAATTGCAGATTGGTTTATTATGGGGTGTTATTTATTGTGAGGTATGTTGTGTTGGAAATTGTGACCTAAGTTTTGGATCTATATGGTTATGATGATATAAGTAAACCTTGGAGGCTCTATCTCTATATTTTTATTCCCAAAAAATTACAATTTGGTTCTTTTTTGGCTAGGCTAAATCCGTTCTTTTCTGGGAAAGTCCTTTTCAACTACCTTGTTCATTCTACCCTTTACTCATTTTTCTCGGCACCTTGTAGTGAATATTTGAGTTGCTGGTTGGATTTTATAGGAGACTTGGGATGGGGGAAGTATGTTGTTCCTCTCTGGACTAAAGATAAACTTGATTATACTATTTGTGTGCGAGCCTCTTTTCAATTCCATGTAATGTCCCCAACTAGGAAAGATATACAAAAATATGTTTGTTCTCCAAAGTATTGTTCCCTTCGTGTGATTTTATCAAACACTTTGTATTAATGATGATGGAAATATCTTACAAACAATCTGTACATGTCACCAAGATAGGAATATTTTCAAACATATTATATGCACCCATTACACACAGATATATAAGATAACCATGAAATCTTATTATGGTATGGAAATCCAAATCACAACAATACAAAGATCTTTATTGGATGTAACAACAACTGTAAACCCCCCTAAACACACAGGAAACCATATTGGATGAAAATGACAGCTGAAAGATACCCTAAACACACAATAAATAAGTTAATAAACTTGGACAAGATGCCTTTGTCTCCTCATCCATTGTTTTCCATGGCCTCTGTCCACTTTGATACTAAATGCAAGGATCATACCAGTGCATCTAACTATCTCTGCAACTCTAGTTCACAAAGATCCTTGTGGAATGAGGCCGGATGACTAGCGGTGCCTCACGAGACAATAATGTTCAACCATCGAGGATGCCTCGAAACCCTCCTGGTGGTAATATGCAATCTGCAAGGGCCCCTATGGGACAAAGTTGGGCGACTAGTGGGGCCTTGCGGGACCCTCATCTTCAACCAACGAGGATGTCGCTAACAAGCTTTGCCAAAACCCTTCTGGTACCTACAAAATATGGGATCATCCTCCTCCAAAATTTTTCATAATCACTTGTGTGATACGATATACCTCCAACCAAATACAAACCCCTAGTTGAAGCTCCAATGGAAATCCTGGATGGATTCCCCTCTTGTCTAGATAGGGTGGATATTGCACCATTGAAACTAAAATACAATGGTGGAAGGCTTTTTCTAAACCCTAACAAAACAATGGTTCCAAGAGAACCCCAAAATGAGAGATCAAATCATAATGCCAAAGTGAATCTCTAGCCCTCCTTTTATCCTTCTTCCATTCCTTCTAGAACTTTCCCCTTTTTGCCTAAACCAAATATGACCCTTATTACCTTTTTGACTAAATCAAATATGACACGTATTCCCATTTTACATTCACTTTAAGTCTAAAGTTACTTTATTTCCTTATTGTCAATTTAAAAACATAACCTCTCCTAACTAAGTGACATTAAATGACCCCTTTTGACTCCCTTTTTCTTCACTAACAAGCCATGACATTCATTTCCACTGCAAGACAAGGGAATCCAAAAATGGGGACATGACATTCTAGGTTCCTTGTTTTGCTAACAAAATTTGGATCTAGAAGCTCTACGTCCTTACTCTCCTCCTCAATCATATCAATAGTCAAAAGGGGACACTTAGCCCCATTCTGGACATACATGTTAATAAAAGTTTCAGTGGTGCAAGGAGTGCACATCCTTGGACCTGAAGAATCATGGGACCAGGAGAACATAAAGATCACATGATCCATAGGAAACTACAAAGGCATGAAGAAAACTTGCAAAAAAATGACATTAGAATGAGAACTCTTTCAGATCATCTATAACCTGGAATTAAATTAGCAAGATTAGTATTGCAAGATAATGGGCATCCTTGAAGAGCATGGGGAAAAAAATTCAATTCTTGAAATGGATTGCTACAAATTGAAGCAAGTTGTTTGTTACACAAGTGAAGAGTACACTTCAAATATCGAGGATCAACGAACAAACGAAAATGAATATGGTAGAGATCAAGAACAAGACTCTGGACATCAATTCAATGAGACAAAAGTAACAAGCCAAAATATCACTTAGCCCGAGGCAAACTTATAGTATCAAATTTTCATATGTATCACAAATCTGCTTGTATTTTGAAGGTTTTTTACAAACTTTATACTAGTCATGTTAGTACTCTTACAACTACAACATGAATGAAAGGTTTAGGAAATAGGGGAGAAACACAAGAATGCCATCGATGACTTTTTTTAATCAACAAACTTATTTTTCTATAAAGTTTTGCCATTTTTGGCCACCCATTAGTGTGTGTGTGTGTGTATACCTACTTTTGATTGCTTGTCTTCAACTCAATGAAGAAATGAATATACCTTAAGAAAATATTCACTTTTTCTTACATGTTCCTCGCTTACATTTATCATGAGGATTGTGATATGCATGAGTAAAACACCATTATAGTAGCTACAAAATCATGGCATTAAAAACAATTAGAAGCAAGGATTGCATAAATTGAAAATGCCTTAGAAGAAACACCGATTTGGAAATATGTTTCTAGAATAGAGCTTGAGAAAGAAAGAGATAGTTTATTGAGAAAAGTAGATAGATCTCTAGCCATAACAAAGAAGAAAAGGATTTCGGATCTTGCCTATAAAGCTAGTTCCATTTATTATTTTCCCATTGAGATCTATTGTAACGTCCTCGACCATCCATGTCAGTCCACGCTACGCTAGAGAACACTCTTGTCCTCTCTGCGGAACATACTGTAACATACCCAACATCTAACCGGGCTATGCCACAATTTTTTTTTTCTCGAAATGCATGTAATTAAAACATATATACACACATAAATCCTGCGGAAGTGTTATATATAAAAAAACATAGTCATACAAATACATTTGTAAATGCACAGATTCACACTGAAATAACCGTAAACATATACGTGCAACATATACATGAAATGCCCATAAATATAAACACAGTTATAAACACACATAAGATAAACCCATAAATATAAGCACATAAATAACAATGCAACATGTAAATTTGTCACCCAGTTGGCACTTATCTTTGTAATAATGTCACCAACTGCGTGCAGACCTTCCACAAACCTCCCAACCTTAGACCACACTGCTCATCACTCTCAACAGTGGGTCACCCCCGAGCTGGGACTAAACTCCACCCAGGTAAAGGGATTCCTAACCAGGCTAATGGCTCATGGACAACATGAAAGACTCCATCACAGATGCTAACTCAACTAACAACCTATAGTCTCTCATTCCCCACATGCCTGTACCACCCAAGGAAGTGTGCCCCTTCTATGCTCAATAATCCCTCGGCTTCTCCACTTCTCTTCTAGGGTTTCAGCAACAGGCCAGACAAGAAGTCTCAGAGCCCTATAGCTGCAATTTAATACCTTCAGGAAGTCACTTCCCAAACCCAGAGAAAAATTGCTCACGGGCCTGACAACCCACCTCTTCGATATCCCACGAGCCTGACAACCCGCTTCTTTAGTCCAAATCCCAAGCTAACCAGATGCACCAACAAAAAATGGCTATGGATACGGGTTCATGTACAATTGAGAAGATACAAAGGATAGATCAATGGGGGTGTGCATGCTCATGGATGATTGACTGGATAGTAGGAATGATGGAAAAGATGATAGGAAATGAACTAAGTCCCAACAATATGTATGCATGTCCCCAACTTGACACTTGTCATGTTGGAGCTACTTTGGCCCACTTGTACCCAACTTTAGAACTTAGGATAAAATAATTATCCATACTTTATATTTTAAGAAATATTGATATAATATTCCTTTTTGGCTTAAGCTCCCTAGCTTAGCCCTTTTCCTTAACTTTTGTCCCTCCCTTCCCCTAACTAGTGGAGTTTAGTCTCCCATCTCTTTTATCATGGTGAGTATGCGCACAACGATGTATTTGATATTAATCATGAGAGATATACAAAAATAGGCGCACTAGCCTTTAACATCTAGGCTCTCTGGCCTAATCAAAATATAATCATCATAGCTTATAACAACTGGCTCACCAGCCTATAAAACATAGCATAACATAAAGGCTTGTTGGCCTCAATATCACGCACACTTAAGATGTTGTGCACGGTATTTTGGAATGTGCAAACTTCCTCATTTTACTGCGCAGTACATGCACGCACTATGTCATAAAATGTGCATACAACATGATATCAAAACAAATCACCAGCTTAAGTACATTTTCATTTACATTACAATTGGGTGCGGCCTAGGGATATTACATCTATACCCAACATCCTAATAGTCATAGTGATAGACAAAATTTCAGGCAAGACAAATAAACAATGTTGCTAACACAAATTATAGAACACCAAGCCATCATAAGATTAGAAATAAATAATGTCCATTGGA
The DNA here is from genome assembly GCA_009831015.1 of Picea engelmannii. Lineage (NCBI taxonomy): Eukaryota > Viridiplantae > Streptophyta > Pinopsida > Pinales > Pinaceae > Picea > Picea engelmannii. Next base: position 30,885 of record ML785569.1, read on the forward strand.
TGTAGCTTGGGTGGTTGGGAGGAATGATTGTTACCCTCCCCACCTAGGTTCAATTCCCTGTAAGTGACATGTTGTGCCCTTAAATGGGTCTATGAGATGCTCTTGTTGTTGAGCCCCAATATTTTGAAAATACTCGCCCTCCCTACGTTCTCTCGTAGATTCCGGGGAGGTTTCCATGGACGTAACGAGCATCGATATCTGGTGCCATGAACCACATGAAAAAAAAAACGATTAGAAATATATAAAATAAAAGAACTTGAAGGCATTCTTTAAACTGTCAGGATAGAAGCAGATAATTCTTCAGATGAAAAATATTCAAAACTGTTTGAAGAGGCAAAAAGAGTCCCATTGTGTATAAAAGGGTATAAAAATAAAATACATATTCAAGAATAAGAATCAAGTGAAGATGAAACAACAATAAAACAAGAACTAGAAGAAACAAAGTCCTAATTAAGATTAGAATCTTGTGTTGGTACAAGATTCTATATCAAAATCTGGTTCTACATTGAAGAACATGCTCTCTACTAGTTAGATTTTTTTTTTAAACTCGGGTTGCCAATTAAATTTGTTAAGAAGAAAATAAATTCCATAATACTACTAGAAAAAGACTACACAAGGGGGATTGTCTATAGATGTGTCATCTGTAGACATATTTGGAGAAACTAAAGATTTCCCTCTGCAAATAAATAACCGGTCTTTAAGAAAACCATTTCATGGCTTGGATATCATTAGATATGATTGTTTATTGGGGGCCAGTTTCATGCAACTTGTATCTCCTTTCACTTTGGATCCAATGGAAAAGACCATGAAAATGTATATAAATGGAAATATTGTAAATACTTCTCTGTTTATTGAAGTTGTTTGTAGAACAAAATATGTAGTATTCAAACTGTTTGAACAACCTCAATTTCCTACATCTAAGTTGAATAAATTAGAAAGAGCTACCTGCGATGCTATGGTGCATCAAGATGTGTTGAATCCTATAAATAAGAAATTCCTTAAGGATTGCAGCTTTGATTCTCCTAATTCCTTTTGGCATAGGGATAAGTATTTTTTTTCCTTGCCATATGATCTTTTGGAAAAAGTATCTCCGCAGAAAGACTCTGCTGCACTTATGAGCCCATCTAAGATTAAAACCTCCCAAGAAGAGATCTGAGATATTTTAAGGAAAGGTTTGATAGAACCCTCTAAAAGTGCACGAGCATGCATGGGATTCTATGTGAACAAACATTCAAAGAAAAAGAGAGGTAACATGAGACTTGTGGTAAATTACAAACCTCTTAACAAAGCCTTAAAACCCATCATATATCCTTTACTAAATAAGGCTTCCTTGCTCCAGAGAATACAAGGTAAATCAATGTTCAACAAATTTGATCTCAAATCAGATTTTTACTAGATTGGGATTATACCAGAAGATTGCCACAAAGCTACATTTGTGGTTCCTCATGGCCATTACCAATGGAAGGTGATGCCATCTAGATTAAATAATGCCATCGAGGAATTTTGAAAAATAATGGAAGATTTATTTAGGGAATATTCTTGGTTGATCACTCATATAGATGATATTTTAATTTGTTCAAAAAATCACCAAGAAAATATAAAAAACCTGCAAAAATTCTATGAGATTGTTTTTCAGCATGGGTTAGTTCTCTTTGCATTAAAAATGGAAATAGGAAAAACAAACATAGAATTTCTTGGTTTTCACATTAGTAAAGGACATATTTTATTACAGGAACACATTTTTAAGAGTTTTGATCAGTTTCCAGATATCATCTCTGATAAAAATTAGTTGCAAAGATTCTTAGGTTGCTTGAACTATGTCAGGCCATCCTATAAGGGGAAAGCTGAAGACATCTTCATACTTCAACACATATTGAAGAAATCACCACCTCCATGGACTATTGATATGACTGAAGCAATCAAAATAATTAAAACAAAGGTTAAAACTCTACCTACCTTAACTCTTCCTTCAGAACAAGGCCAATACATTATTGATACATATGCATCCAATCATGCATGGGGAGGAGTTCTAGTTGAAAATATAGAAGGGAAAGAGGAGATATGTGGATACACGTATGGATATTTCAGAGGACCATAACTTGAACATATGGTTTTGGGAGTAATACAATAGGAGATTGAACTCAATCTCAAGATTAGATCTTTGTTCAAGAGTAACTTCTACAACAAAGGTGGCCATCCACTACTCAAAGGATCAGATGTGTATACATGTTTTGATCTTTATTTATTCCCATTGGATGATTTCCCCGAAGATTCACAAGGTCCATATGATTATGATAGTGATATTTCCTGGACCAAAGAAGAATGACATAATATCAAGAATCGAATGGAGGGATAATGCATGTCATTGAAAGCATTGTGGAATGTGGATACATATTTCTAATCTTTGTACACATTCTTTTAATATTTTCAGTAGATTCGCCTCGTGCGCAATGTATGCTCCACTGTGTAAGTTTGGGCCTAGTTTGTTAGCCACATATCTCCTAGTACATCTACTTATGAGTTATAATTTTATTCATTTCGTGTGTAACATGATACTCAACTATGTAATTGTCAGTTAGTCAGTCATATGTTGGATTTGGGTCCCCATATGTTCTTTGTAACATTAAGGGACGAGATACCATGTATAGTCCCGTATGCCTAAAATCCAGTATGTTGTAACACTTGAGATGTTTCTGTCTAGGAAACTATGTCAAGGCATCCATTAGATTGATTGATTTGTTTTTGAGTAGATCTGTCCTAAAACAGAGTATTTGTGTTGCTAATTTAGGCATGAATCTTTAGTCTTTGAATATCTAAAGGTTTAAGATTACAAGACAAATCATTCTATGTTCCAGACAATTAAAACTTTAGAAGATGAATGAAGAATTTAGAGAAAAGAAATTGAAAATTAAAATAATATATCCTCTGATAAATATTACTTAACTTTCAACAAGAAGAAATGATGTTTGATTATGTATTTTAAACCAGGATATGGTTTGAACAAAAGGAATACTTCAAAATGAATAATAAAATGTAAGCACCGGTCTTCTTTATACTCACAATATATTTGAAGAAATATGTAAATTTTAATGATACATTTGCAGTATTATGATGGTAGTTGTTGTACTAAGTCATCACAGTCATGACAGTAGATACATTTAGGAAGAATTTAAGAGCATGAAATAACAAAAGGAGAGAGAGATCACATAATCTGAAACATAAAAGTTTGAATCTTCAAAACTTCCAGAATTTTTATTAAAGCTTAAGCTTAGGCCAAAAATCTATCTTTACATTGACTTCTCATGAACATACAAGTTAGGTCGAAACCAAAAATCGTTATTCTATCCTATTTATTATAATGTTGAGATACATCAAAATCTTTGACTCCTTGAAAATATCATAGCTCGAGGAGTCAAATACTAATTTTCCTCATCTTCTTTAGTGAGTCATCTTGCCAACATTTGGAGGAGGAGATTCCAAGTCACATATGAAGGATAACTGAATGATTCAATTTTCCTGAATGCAATGTCCAACTTAGTGTATATTTCGTTTATAGGGGTATGTGAAAATACATTCTTTGTCAACCATAAGAGATAGAAGTCATCTATGAGTAGGTCAACAATGGTTTGATCTCTTAGAGTATTGGCCATACTTTGGAACTTATCATCTTCTTCCGTGGAAAGGAACAAGATTTTTCTGTAGTTTTCATATGATAGTAACTTGTCATCTTTATCCCAAGATGAAGGTAACCCCATCTTCACTAAATTCTCAAATTTGTTAGAAAAAGATTCCACATTTCTTTTCAATGTTATGCATTCATTTTGAGCTTGTTGTATTAGATTCCTCTTTGTGAAAATTATTTTAGTTTCCATCACCATTGTTGTTCTATCATTAACACCCTTTCTTGATAATGTTTCTCTAGAATTGGAATTTAGGAACTTTATGATTTGAGTGGAAACTTTGGGTCTTGTTCCTAATTCATGAAATGATTTCTGGATTACATCATCTACTTCATCTATCAACAACATTTCATCATATATTATTTTGAAACAATCCCAAAGCTTAGATACATCACTAATGATTTCATCCCAGATAAGATGTTTGGATCCTATCAAATATGGTTTACATGACAATTTACTATTCATCTATTCCATATCAGTGAACATCTTAGCCTTCCATTTTTGATATTCTGCAAGAACTTTGTCTTTATCTTTGATTTCCTCTTTTTTCTTTGAGATTGTTTTCTTTAAGATTTCAATTTCAACACCTTTGATGTTCAGATCTGATAATGCCCTTGATAGTACATCTGTTGGATCTGATGTCTCTGCTGCTTGAAGAGAAGAAGATCCTCCTTTTAAACTTTCAATATGATTTTCATACATTTCCATATGTTCTCCCATCTAAACCATTTTCTTCACAAGTTGATCTTTTTTTGCCTGGATTTCCTGTAGTTCTAGGGTCTGTACGTGGTCAATTCCTGGGATTTTAAGATTTTTCTTCAGAACTTGTATTTCTTTGTCCTTTTCTTTTATTAGTGCTTGTTTGGATGCCTCATCTTTTGGATTAGCTTCGAGTTCTATTATCCATTGTTCTAGCTCCTCCACTCTTATATTTCTGATCCTGGTAGCCAACTTTTCATTCTTTAACCGAGTCGTGAGTTTATCATTTATAGCTTGGAGTTTCTTGATTCCAAGATTAGCTATCATGGCATCTATGTTTATCATTTATGTAGTTTGTTTGTGCAAGTCAAATTTATCCAAAGGATTAACAACATTTATATAAATGGAGATGTTTGTTACTTTCTTCTACTCCTTGGGCTCCATGACTGCTATATTCAACCTTCCTTTCTCATAATATATAGTTGAGATCATTCTAGTTTGATATGAATCATGGTCATAGACTTTAGGAATCATAATCTTCTTGATGCTTGCAGTTGCCTTTCTAATTTCCATGAATTGTTGAACTTGGTTTAATTTCTTTGATTGATAAATAGTTCATGATTGTTTCACTTTGACTTCCCACACTTTTGAGATTTTATGAATATGTTACCTCTACAGTCACAACAAAGCCCTTTTTCTTTGGCATTATTTCTTCTAGCAATTCTATATCTTCTTCTTCTTCAAGTACTTCTAATTTCTTCTTTTTGGTTGATCCTTCTTCCCTTGTTTCTGAATTCTTTGAAGTAGACTCCGAAGTTTATTTTTTGTATGTCTTCTCAAAATGCAGTGGCATTTGTGTGATTTGGGACTTCATAGACTGATCATATGCTTTACCATGGATTTGTAGAATCATCTTCACATTTTGCCAACTGTCTTGATTTTCCAATAACTCCAGTTGCTCTTTTTGCTGATGTTGGACTCTTCTCGTGTGAGATTCCTTTTTAGGAAATTATGCCACGAGGGTCATAATTCCATGGTTCTCCTTGTTATAACCCCAAGGCTGAAAGCAACTTTGTTGTCACCCACAATGATGATATGGTATTGACAATATAAGGACCTACCTCTTTTTTCAATTTAAAAGTTACCTTATATTTATTTGACACAAAGTGAATTTCATCAGAGTTCAATATTTGCCTAACATATTCAAGAGCAAAAATTCTTGGAGTCAAGAAAACAAGTAAGAGGAAAGGAGTCAATTGACAACCATAAATTCTAATTTCAGTATGATGTCCAAAGATATACTAGTCTCCCACTCTTTTGTCTGGGATTAACTGCAATAGTTTTTTGCACACATGAAAAATTCTAGGGGGAGCTTCGTTATGTATGATTTGGTAGGATTTAGACATAGACAAGTCAACATAGTGAGAAAATTCAACATTCAAATGCTTCTTCATGATCACATAATTCCAGTGAATATCTGAAGTTGGGTTACCAAGATCATCTTCAACTTTTAGCCCTAGATGCATAAAATGAATGGCTTGTGTAAACATAAAAAGGTGAACCAGGTAATACTAGTATTTGAAGCTTCTGAGAGATTCAAATTTAGAAAGTTAGTAGTGGATTTGATTTGCTAAGAATTGAGCATAATTAAATTTAGTGATGAGTTTGGTTGAAATTGGGAAGACTGAAATCATGATCCCTAACAAAAATTCATCAATTGTCAAATCATCTTTTTTCCCCAATATCATAGAAATAATAGAAATAATTTTCTAAGAAGTCTCAGGAAAGAGTTTTGATTGAATGACAACATTATCACCAATAATATTAAGATTTGTATAGAGGTATGACTGTAATAAGGTAACCCTTTCTTTTGATTCCAATTCTCTCAAACATTTGGCTACTACTAATTCATTTAGTGGTTTTCTATCAAGATTCATTGGCTATATCATCATCTCATTAATAGTTTGAGCGGTTAATTCAACGAAAATAGACCCAACTGTGGAAATTATGTCTCTCTTGGATGGGATGTAATTTGCAACGCACCAAACTATAAAATTCGAGAAATGATATACCTATGGTACTAAAATTTGGCGAGGTTGGATTCCCATGCATAATAATGGTCAACCAAATCCCCAAAACCTTGGTTTTCTTGCTAGTGTAACTCATAGGGATCAAAAGACAAGACAAGATCGAAAACATCCTTATATGTTTCTACAAGATCTTCCTCTACAAATTTTATATATTTCTTACTTTTTGTAGGTTCAGATGACTGCATTTTAGTAATGACAACAAAAAGGATAAAAAGGATTAGGTTTACCCGTGGAGGATGTTGATTTGTATAGGTATCAGACTGGAGTGATGATGGAAAATTTTGTAGGAACTCTGAATCGGGCGCTCAAACTCTTTACAAACTTAAAATAAAACAACTATTTGACCTTTACCCCTTTTTATATCCGAAATGTATATGTGTCATTTTATAATTGGTGAAAAATTAATTTAAAAATAACATTATAAACCTTTTACCTTTTTCGCTGGCTAATGTCATGTTAGACACATGTCGGCCCCATGTCGATTGTAGGGGGATCGGGTGTGGTTAGGCTAACCACATACCCCAGGGGCCACAATTGACGGATGGGTCCTACGTAAAAGGTGAGTTAACATGGGTAGATTTTTTCTTCCCCACTTTATGTTAAACATAGAGCATGCAGGGGGGGGGGGGGGGGG
>ML785569.1:43528-67906 GCA_009831015.1 Picea engelmannii
TTTTCTACCTGTCTTGGGTAGCCTTCAAATTCTTCTTGATCTTATTCATTTTGTTCTTCCATTTCCTTGAGCAACTTTGGCCCAACCACTGGCCTATCAACTAGGTTGTCCCAACTTACTGGGGTGTTTCACTTTCTGCCATAAAATGCTTCAAATGGGCTCATCTTCAGTGATGCTTGATACCCATTGTTGTAGGAAAATTCTACCAAGTGTAGATAATCTCCCCATTTATATGGTTTTTCCATCACATACATCCTTAGAATGTCCTCTATGAATTGGTTCACCCCTTCTGTTTTCCCATCCGACTCAGGATGACATGCTGTGCTGAAGTTCAGATTTGTTCCGAACCCTTTGAATAACCCCTTCCAAAACTTTGATGTAAACTTTAGGTCTCTATCAGACACAATTGTCTTGGGTATGCCACGCAAGAGTGCCACTTCCCTCTTATAAATATCAACAACATTAGTTTCTTTATGAGTAGTCTTCATATGAATGAAATGGGCAACTTTAGTAAGCTTTTCCACCACTACCATGATTGCATCATGCTGCTTGTTCGTTTTGGGCAACCGTGTGATGAAATCCATTGTCACCACTTCCCATTTCCACTCAGGAATGGGTAATGGCTGTAGTAACCCAACTGGGTATCTATGCTAATCCTTAACCCTTTGACATTCCAGGCATTTAACTATGTATTCAACAAACTCCCTCTTCATGCCGGGCCAATAATATTGGCTCTTGACCGCTGAAGTTGTTTTCTGATATCCTGGATGTCCTGCATAAGGCACATTAAGCATCTCTTTTAAAATCACAGTCCTCAATTTCGAAGAATCTGGTACATAAAATTTGTTTTTGTACAAGAGAATTCCATCAATTCCCATTTAATAATCTTCAGTTTTCTGTTGCATTTTACCTTGCTGCAATTTTGTTACCAATTCCATGTACTGCAAATCTAATTTCACAGCTTCAGAAATTCCACCTTTAAGATCCATATTATACATGCTAATGGATGTAGCGTGCATTTTATGCACTCTTCTGCTGAGTGCGTCAACCACTTTTTTCTCCTTTCCTTTGATGTGCTTGATATCAAAGTCATACTCACAGAGGAATTCCAACCATCTACTCTGCCTAGTATTCAAAGTAGGCTGATCAAAAAAATATTTCAGACCATTATGGTTCGTCCTTAGCTCAAACTTCTTTCCCATGAGGTAGGACCTCCACTTCTTCAAAGCATGCACTATGGCTGCCAATTCCAAATCATGGGTGGCATAGATCCTTTCATGCTCTTTCAATTTTCTGAACTCGAAACATATTACAAACCCATTCTGGCTAAGGACTCCACCAATTCCTTCTTTGCACACATCTGTGCAAACCACAAAATATTCATTTGGATCTGCAATATTCGGAATTGGAGCACTGTTTAACAACTGCTTCAATTGCTAGAAACTCTTTTCACATTCTTTTGTCCATTGAAACTTCTTCCCTTCCTTTGCAAGGAAGTGATGGGGTGAGCTATTCTTGAAAACCCTGCAATGAAACTTCTGTAGTATCCATCTAGAACCATGAAGGATCTGAATTCTATCACATTCTTAGGTGTTTTCCACCCTTTAATGGCTTCTATCTTTTCAGGGTCCACTGCTATCCCATCCTTTGAAATGATATGCCCCAAGTAGTGAATTCTGTTTTGATAAAATGAGAACTTTCCCAATTTTGAATACAACCAATGTTCTCTTAGCACTTGCAACACCATCCTCAAATGATGATCATGCTCTTCTTCTGACTTGGAATATACAAGAGTGTCATCCATAAAAACAATGACAAACTTGTTTAAATATTCCCGGAAAACACTATTCATTAAGCACATAAAAAAAACTGGTGCATTTGATAACCCGAATGACACCACTACGAACTCGTAATGACCATACCTTGTCCTAAAGGAGGTCTTGCTGATATCTTCCTCTTTAATCCTTACCTGATGGTATCCTGACCTGAGGTCTATCTTTGAAAATATCTTTGCATCCTTCAATTGATCAAAGAGATCATCAATCCTTGGCAGAGGATACTTGTTCTTTATAGTCACTTTGTTCAACTGTCTGAAATCAATGCACAATCTCAATGTCCCGCTTCTCTTCTTCATGAAAAAGACTGGGGCACCCCAAGGTGAGGCACTTGGGTGTATATACCCCTTCTTTAGAAGCTCTTCAAGCTGCATTTGCAATTCCTTCAGCTCTGGTGTACTCATTCTGTAAGGAGTCTTTGACACTAGAGCTGCTCCAGGCATCAAATTAATAGAGAAATCAATATCTCTCTTTGGAGGTAGTTCCGGTACCTCCTTGAACACATCTTCAAAATCTTCCAGGACTGCATGATCCTCTATATTTGGCACCTTATCCTTAGATGCTTCCTCCATATGGGCTGAAAATATTTGACATCCCTTCCTGTAACACTTCTTCAGCTGCATTGCTAAGATTTCCTGGACAGTAACTGCCCTAAGAATTCCTTGGACTATTTTTTTATTTCCTTCCTCGTCCAAGAAAGTGAATGCCTTATTATGGCAGTCTAATATGACATGGTGTTGGTATAACCAATCCATACCAATTATGAAATCATATGATCCCAATGAAAATATGTTCAAATATGCCTTGGTACATAGTCCATTCATGCCCACTGGACATGATTTAACCAGCTCAACAAATTTCCTCTTGGCTCTTGTAGCCAGCTATACCAAACAAGATTTCCCATGCTTGATTCTTGGCAAAATAAATCTTTCCACTACCTTAGGGTCTATATAGCTATGACTAGCCTCTGAATCAATTAAAATAGTATAGGCATGGTTATTGATCATACCTTCAACTTCAATCATGCGTGATTGAAACTTGACTTGCTTGTTGTCCAGGGATGCATAGATCCTTGGTACTCTTTTGCCCATGTCCTCCACTGTTTCTGTTGCTGTACATTGTGGAAAACTCTTACCTTGTCACTTTTGTGAGGATAATCTGTATACTTGTGGTCTCCTTTACAACCCCAACATTGAATGGGTTCCTGCCTTGACCTTTTCCCTCTTACCTCAACCATTCTATGCTCTCTAAAATATGGTTGTCCTTGAGGACTGTTTATGAAAAATGGAGGCTTGTTTCCCTTCTGCCTCTATTCCTTCTTGAACTTCTTCTTGTCCTCCCAAGCCTTCTAGAAAGTAGGCTTTCCTTTTTGCTAATCATATAAGCATTTTTCTCTCCTTATAGTTTCTTCTAGAGTCTTGGGATCATCATATTGGATTTTATCACTGATGAAAGATGGAAGCCCACTCAGGTACCTATGAATATTCACTGTCTCATCTTTGATGAAGGAGACATACTTCAATATCTCTAAGAAACTCCTTTCATATTCTTCAATAACCATGTTGCCCAGTTTAAGTTCAAATAACTCTTTCATCTTTCTGTCATAATGCCTCTTGGTCAGGTATTTCTTTTCAAAATACTTCTTGAATTCCCTCCAAGTAACATTTTTCTCATCAATGTGTTGCATCTACACCAATTGATCCCACCACATGGATGCCTTTCCTTTGAGTTGATAGATGGCAATTCTTCCTTCTGCATAAGAAGAATAATTATGCAATTGAAAATAATTTCTCATGCCCAACAACCATGTCTCTGCATTTTCATCCTTCTTGTGCTCACCATCAAATGTAGGAGGCTTGATTTGTTCATTTCCCCTCGTATCTCATCCACCCCAGACCTCTTATGCTTCCTAATAGGGGATGGGCTTGAGTTGCTATTTACTCTCTTATTGGAATGCCTCAGGGAGTGTTGGTGATGTCAGCTATCACTTTTTGTTCTTCTGTGACTTCCTGATTTGCTTGAGCCACTCTACTTATCCAATTTATTTTCTATTCTTTCCAGGCTCTACATCAACTTTATGTTGAATTCTCTCTATTTCTCCCTAGCCTTCATGATCTTTTTGTTATCTTCTCGATGAGTTTGGACATATTTCTACAACTTTTCAATGATTTTCATCATGTTTCCTTCTTTATCTATCTCTTCTCCATGGCCATTGGAGTTCAATCCTTCAACTCCTAAATGGACATCCATTCCTCTAACTTCATTTTCCGAACTGTAAGCACTCTATGCCTCCTCCATTTCTTTTCACTTTGCGACAATTCAGTTCAGTTATGAAAATCATTAACTCTGCAAAATGTGTAGTCAACCGAGTTTTGTCAAGCTATCAGACTTTAATAATTTTCCAGAATAAACCAATCTGATTCAACAAAAAAAACAATATTAGATTCCATTTTCTGCGAGTCTTGGTCAGTCAAGAACCCCTCGAGCTTCAATCTCTAAGCCTGGTTCTGTTTTGCAACAAATTTTTGGGTGCTAGCCCCTTTTTATTTAGCCCTTAGTTCACATGTGACAATGATTGTGACCCAACACTAATGATTTGGGCGCTTATCCCAAGCCTTGGAACTTTGGGCTCTGGGGTTTCAGAGGGTTTCCCTTTTCCATGTGTCACAAAATTCACAGAACAACGAACTGTTGAACGCACGAAGAACAATGGATCTATGGTCTACATTCCTTGCACAGATCTACGGTGGATAGGAGCTTCAGGGACTTCAACTTTATCAGATTCCAAAGCACATAACAAGAAATATTCCAGAGTGCCGAATTGGTGAACTTGCGAAGCGGGGTGGTTCAATAGTTCATGAATTCCCAACATCTAACAATTGATATTTACTATGAAACTTTGTCTTCGAGCTTCAGGGCTCTGAGACTTTGGGGCTTTGGGCTTCGACGAATTTCACATCTGCACACCCTAAACTCCTGAACTACGAATCTCTGAATATTTCCATGTCACCTTGGTGATGTCATCATGCCACTTTACTTCGGCGTTACGAAACTTCGAGAGTTTCTACCTCCCATTCCATGACGATCCATTTCTTCTGAAGTGTCAAGTCTCTGGACTTCACGATCTGGTGTCACGCGTCCACTAGGGTCCAGCATTTCCGTTCTTGAAAACAAAATATTGAAAACATCACATCAAACTTTATACTTTTTCCAAATTACAGGGACATGGGTCGAAGATTTTGGAGTAACCTGTCAATCGCTCCGCAATTGTCCCCATGCTGACACATACCCCTTATGAGAAATCATGGTTTGGATTGTGGGACCGCCCTATAGAATTATCTGATGCGCAACTTCGATCTCTGCAATGCCTCCCGACCATCTATCTTGATAGATCATGATCAAAGTTAATGCGACCTCGATCTAGATAACTTCTTTTCCAAGTTTGAATACCTTGTACCACCACCAGAATCGACATGTGGAAGGACACACGAAGTCGACTCATGGCCCAATCAGGCGAGTGACATATGTCACATTCTAACTACATTTCTATCTTACAAAGGTTCTTAACTCACTCACGTGGCACACATCCCATGTGTCCACATCATACCTAGTGACATCAACAAGCCATGTCACTTCGGGACTTCGGGCTTTAGGATATTTCACCTTAGCATACCCCGTTTCTCTTGAATGCCGAACTCCCAAACTTTATTACCTTCCACTCTTGGCTTATCCCTATGGTTCTGATTTGTCGTTGGTCAAATCCAATGGTAAACACTCCCCCCCCCAGATCTACAATGTAGATCCTCTTCGAGACTTCAGAACTTTGGGCTTCGACCCTTTCTGATCTATCACACATAAACTTCACCGAAGTCATGAAGTCCAAATTACTTAGGGGTTAATCCTCATGCACCCTTCGATCTGACGATTGTGAAGGATCCTCCTTCTCCCAAACAGATCCCATGACCCAACTTCAAACCCTGCAGTTCCAAACCCATGGTTACTGCAGTCTCTTTTCTCGGCTATCTTTCTTGAACCGCTATACCTCGTGAGCTTCCAAACACGACCAAGGTTTTCTCTTGGCACTCTGTAATTCTCTAAAATTCAAATTTTGTCTTTCTCAACAACAATTTTCTCTAATATTTTGATTCCATAACCACTTATACGACCTAATTCAGGATCGATGTCAAAAACTGGGCTCTAAACTTAAATTTTATCCATTTCGACAACAATTTCCTTTCGAAACCTTCTTTCCAGCTTACACTTTCCTAGCCCATCCAAGATTAGTGTTGAAACCATGGCTATGATACCATTTTGTAATGTCCCCAACCACCACCAGGTTGGGCAACGCCACTTCTTGGACATATCTCTTATCTCTGATACCAATTTATGAATTTATATGCATGCATATCTAACGTAATTTAACAGATACAACATTCTGTTCATGCGACTTATTCATGCAGAAATAATCATTAAAACATACATACAACATATGCATACAAATGACATATTCTAACCATACATAGATCAATGCAGAAATAACTGTAAGCCTACACATACAACATATACGATACATCTAGGTATTACTCACCAATTATAACACATATACAAAATATACAATCAACATAGGGATTTGGTACTTATCTTTCAATAGATGACCACCAACTGCATGCAAACCTTCCAAAAACCTCCCAGCCTTAGACTACACTGCTCATCATGCTCAACAGTGGGTCACCCCCGAGTTGGGACTAAACTCCATCCAGGGAAAAGGAATCCTAGACCTAGGCCAAGGCTACGTGAAACGACACTATGCAACTGGACAGATTCTCTCCAAGGATCATACTTACACCCACTTCTCACAGACTCTCATTTAGTACATGCCTGTCCCACCTCGAGAATAAGCACCTTCACTGTTCCACAGTACATCGGATGCTCCACTTCCCTTCTTTGGATTCAACAACATGCCGGATCAGGAATTCTCAGAGATCCATAGCTGGTACTGGAATCACTGTAGGAGAAATAAATTCCCAACGAACTCTCTCACCTGGAGAGAGTTGCTTAGAGTCCTGACAACCTGCTTCTTCAACCATGAGCTTGACAACCTACCTCTTCAATCCACAACCACCAAACTTTGGGTAAGGCAATGGGACAACTCAACAATTTACATAGGTTCACAAAGGTGGAAATGACTCTCGCTGCATACTTGTTCACTATGTGTGTGAACTACACAAGGGATGGCTAGCATGCTGAGGATGAACTCATGGGAAACTAAATGGCTAGACTGGTCAGAATGTAGAGAGCGAGCAAGGAAAAAGGGTGAGAATGGCCAACTTGTAGAATCGTGAGAGAGATGCAATGGTGAGAGAAAAATCCTTAGGAAGGTGGCTAGATTGGTTCATGAACCACCCAATAAAGGTGGAACTTCCCACATAAATCTACATGTGTCTTGGGTGGCACTTGGCTCTCTAGGAGCACGTTCCTTTCCACTTGGAGTTTGTTCCTCTTCTCCAAAGAAACTTAGGATAACTGGATTTATTTTCCCCAACTTTAGTACTTTTTAGGAATACATTATAATATTCCCTTGGGTTAAGCCCTCAAGCTTAGCCCCTCTTTCCTAGCTTCTCAGCCCCATTCCTTTCCCTACCCAGTGGAACTTAGTCCCCCATAACTCTTTCTTCGGGGTCGGTCTACATGCAATGATGTATTTTATTAATAATTCTGCATAATTACATATACAAAAATCATGCCTACTGACCTTAGCATCTAGGCTCTTTGGCCTAATAAACACATAATCCTACTATATTATAATTACTTGGCTCACCATACTACAAACATCATTAGATTTCACATGGGCTCGACCTTGGGGTATTACAAATATTGAATCCACCCTTTGATACAATATGACTAAGTAACTTTCCTTCTTGAATAGAAAAATGATATTTTTTAGGATTTAGTGACAAACCATATTTTTTACATTTGATGAAAGTCTGCTCAAGGTGTTTTAAATGATCTTCAACTGATTTAGAAAAAACATTAAGAACATACAAACATATCAAAACAAACGTGTCCTTTTCTCCCACAAATGCTATGTCCATTTCCCTCTGAAATGTTTCTCTTGCATTCATTAGCCCAAAGGGAATTTTGTCATACATGAAGGTTCACCATGGTGTGGTAAACACAATTATTTCTTTGTCTTTTTCATGCAGAACAATCTAGTTATAACTTGAAAACCGATCAATCATTGAAATTCTATTAGAACTAACTCTTTTTTGCAAAACATGGTGCATTTTAGGTAGATGATAAATATCCTTTAATTAAGACTTATTGCGGTTTCTAAAACCAACCAAAAGTCTAATTTCACCATTCTTTTTTCTAATAGGTACTAAATTTGCGACCCAAGAAGAGTATCTCAAAGGAACCATAATTTTTGCATCCAATAAATTTTTAAGCTCCTTTTCAATGATTGTGAATAGGAATAGATTTGCTTGTCTTAATTTCTATTTGAATGGTCTAGATCCTACCTTGAGAGGAATTCTGTGTTGAATAATGCTGGTGTCATAAGTTTTGAGATCTTCAAAATACCAAGCAAATACTTCAGTAAATTCTTTGAACAAATCAATATACTTGACCTTCTGATAAGTAGAGAAAAAATTGGAAAGTTTGATATGCCTTGGTTCTTGATCAGTCTCAATATTGCGATCTTCTACTTCTTCATTTTGAGGATGAATAGTTGGTTTTACAACAACATCATCTTTGTCAAACAACTTCTCCAGAGACACCAATATTTTTGGAATCTGTTTATTTCTTAGCACCATCATTTTATGATTAGCAATCATATCTTGAAATTTAGGACCTGGATGACTATTTTGATTAATTTGTTCATTGTTTTGGTCATCTTCCTGACCAATATTAGTTGTTGAAAATTCATCAATCATTTCCCCCAAAAATTATTTTTTTGACCATCTTCAAACACTTTCCAATGTTTGGCATTGTCAAGTATTGAAGGTCTGTATTTCATTTCAATTTCATATTTAATATTTGGCACTTCAGGAGGTCCGAAAGTACTTGCTACTACAACTAAATAATCGACTTGTTTATTTTCTTGTCTAGGAATTTCATGAATATTAAAAGTAAAAAACAAATTATCAATTAAGTCCCAATCATAATTTCTATAGGATCTCATCCCAGGATGTTTATCTTGATAAAATCTCCTTATTTGTTTAAGGATTAATTATGCATCCCCATAAACAATACAATTTTAAATTTTCATTTTCCTAGCAACTTCTAAACCTATCACTAAAGCTTCATATTCACATACATTGTTCGTGGAATCAATTTCAAACTATAATCTAAAAGAAAATGGGAAAAGTTTGTTATAAGGTGAAATTAGAAGAATACCTGCTCCATCACCTTCCATCAAAATACATTTTCCACACTCCTTCTTCACGCTTATTTTCATTCAAAGAAATATTTACATTTTCTATACAATTTTCTGGTTCATCATTTACAGATAAGATAAAACAACCCAAATCTTGATCTTTAGAGTAGATAGGACAATTGTTAGGGTGATTAGGATCACTGACAATGTAAGCAAGTTTGGTTTCTCTATAAATTCTCCTGGTCTATCCACCAAAAACTAGGACAGTGGCATAAGTCATGTCCATTTTCAACGAACCACCTAGTGTATTTGCCCAATATCTAGATACAAGCATTCCATTGTTGACAAGCACATCTGCCACAACTATATCCATCAAAACACTTTTTACATGTATTTGGGCTAAGTGAACTACCATATCTTTAATCATCCCTAAACACCTAACTTTTCTTGCATCAAAGGAATACAAGTCATGGTATTGTCTTGTGATTTGTAATCCTAACTTCTCCATAACTATTTTTGGCATTAGATTGTGAGAATCTCCTGAGTCTAGCATGAAATTGTGAAAAATATGTTTATGGATTGTTAAAGAGATATAAAATGGGGCTACCAATTCTCATATTTCCTCAATATGAGGACCAAACATCATAGTAGGCCTTTCATCTTGCAAGTTTAATGTATCTTGTTGGGTTACTGCGACATAATGGTCAATCATTTTCTTTACCGTTTTCTATAAACATGATTTTTTGCAATTTCTAACAAAGGGATTCCGATCTTATTAAGCTCATGATCTAGATTAAAAGAACTTATTTTTTCTGTTTCTTTTGGTTTTGTATCTGCTTACTTTGTAACTTGTAGATTTGATTTTTGTTTGGGAGCCTCTATTTCTTTCCCTTTGTCTTTGTTTTGTGTTTTTTTTGGTTGACCTTGATTATTTGTTTTGGTTGTATTTAAATTGGTTCTTGGTATAAGGCCACATTTTCTGTGTAATTCAACTTGTAATGCATCTGATAAGGCTCTATATTGAGATGACAATGATTCAAAATGATTATTATTATCATCTTCATTGAAATATAAGTTAAAGATTAAATATTTTTCATAGTCATCCTAAGTCACACACACTTTAGAAGGATCACCTTCCATCATATTAATCTTCTCATCAATATCCTCAATTTGATCTTCTTCAAAGTTATCAACCAAGTTTTCATTTTTTATAGGTGATTGTATAGGTTGATCTTCATTTCTCCTTTCTCTTTTCAAAACCCATGGAGGGTTAAAAGGCCTTCTAAATTTATTTTGTTTTCTAATGTCAGGACTTGTTCTCTCTATTTCCATCCTATCCAGTTTATTTGATAGATCTTTAATAATCCTAGACATTTCTTCAATTTTATCCTCTTGATTTTTTTTAGTACCAGATGTACCAACTTGTTCTTTTTGTTTTCTTCTTTCTCTTTCTCCTGATTCATTTCAAACTCTATCTTTTCCTCATGCAATCATGTTGTATTCAATTTCTACTGCATCATCTTGCTTACTAATTAAGCTGGTGGATCTCCTTTCTCTAAGCAATTAGACAAAACTAGGATCAAAAGAGCCAACAAAAGTAACTTTTTCTTCTGGTTGTGATGGTTTGACATCTGGAGGAATTTTATTATAAAGTTTACTAAATCTCTTGATGAAATATGAAACTGATTCACTTTGTTTCTTTTTATATTCCCAAACTTAGTAAAAAAATATAAATGATCTTTATTTTCACCCCATTGTGCAAGGAAAGTAGATTCTAGTGCATCCCAAGAATTGATGGAATTAGGGGGAAATCCCTCAAACCATTTCCTCACTTCACCCTCAAATGTATGAACAAATATCATCATGTATACAGCTTCATGTTCTAATCCTTGATTATCAGTGAAATAATCAAATGCTGCTAAATGTTCGAGGGTTGTGGTCTCACCCTCCCCATTAATCTAGGCAGTAGTTTCAAATAATTATAATGGAAATCATGAAGATTTGTTGGGATATTCAAAGGAGCATATCTAGCAACAACTTTATTGAAAACTCTTAGTGGAGGAGGAGGAGGAGGTGGTTGTTGTTGTGGTATTTTCTTGACCACAGTTAGGTAATCAAGTATTAGCTGAGAATTCTCAAAAGAAATGGGATTGATATAAGTATTGAAAATCTCTTCCTCTTCAAGAGGAATTTTCAGAAAAGAAGTTTGAGGGATCTCAAAAACTTCCTTTTTTGGACTTATAAAGGAAAACCTTATGGATGTAGACCAAACAGGAAAATTTTCCAGAGATTCCTTTAGGGAAAGCTTTGGAGAGTTCTCAAGTGATTCTTTCAGGGAAATATGAGGAGAATATTCGGTGGAATGTATTTGAGAAACTATAGTAGAGTCTTTAAGAGAAAGTTCAATATAAATTTCAGGAAAAAATTGGATGGAGTCTATTGTAGAGACTATCAAGGGTGGTTTTAGGGAACTTGGAAGAGGTTCTTTGGGAGATGAAAGCAAATATGGGTTGGAAGGGTTTGAAGGGCTTATGGGAGTTTTTCTTATGGAGTCCTTTGGATCAATATGATATTTTCCTTTTGATTTAGGAACTATGGAAGATGAAGGTTTAGAGGTGGAGGATATGGTAGGAGGAGTTTTGGGTGTACGCTTAGGATTTTTTCCTTGACAATAATTTTTCAGGATTAGCTACTGGTGTCGTTTTCTTAGGATCTGGGTGAGACCTAGTGTTTTTCCCTCCTGATTCCAAGATTGAAAATGTGGAGTCATCGGGTGAAGGATATTAGCCTTCCTATCTCTTTCTTCACCAACAACGAGTCAATTATTATTATTATTATTATTTTTTGTCGTCTTTCCCAAGGAAAAATAGATTTCTTTAATTAGATCTCTGAAAACGATGCCAAAAGAATGTTGTAATGCTTGATATGTTTTTGTCTAGGAAAATATGCCAAGACATCCATTAGATTGATTTATTTGTTTTTGAGTAGATCTGTCCTAAAACAAAGAATTTTTGTTGCTAATTTAGGCATGTATCCTTTAGTCTTTGAACATTTAAAGATTTAACATTAGAAGGCAAATCGTTCTATGTTCCATACAATTAAAACTTTAGAACATGAAAGAAGAATTTAGAGAAAACAAACTAAAAATTAAAATAATGTATCTTATGATAAATATTACTTAACTTTCAACAAGAAGAAATGATGTTTGATTATGTATCTTAAACCATAATATAGTTTGAACAAAAGGAATACTTATTTTTAATTCAAAAGGAATAATAAAATGTAAGCACGGCTCTTCTTTATACTCACAGTATAGTTGAAGAAATCTGTAACTTTTAATGATACCTTTGCAGCGTTATGATGGTAGTTACTATACTAAGTCATCACATTCATGGAAATAGACACATTTAAGAAGAATTTAAGAGCATGAAAATAATACATGGAGAGAGAGATCACATATTATGAAACATAAAAGTTTGAATTTTCAAATTTTTTATTAAAGCTTAAGCTCGGGCCAAAAATCTCTCCTTACATTGAGTTCTCATTAGCATTTATACAAGTTAGGTTGAAACAAAAAATGGTTATTCGATTGTATTTCTTAGAATAATGAGATACAACAAAATCTTTGACTCCTTGAAAACAGGACAATTGGAGTAGTCAAATACTAATTTTATTCATCTTCTTTGGTGAGTCATGTTAGGATATTTAGACACTTAAGATTTAGTTAATATATACTTGGTCTAATGTGTTGTTAGGTAAAAGTGTGTTTCTTAGTGTGTTTTTTTAGTATGCATTAGTATGCATTTGTAGGTAGGAAATTTTATAGTCATGATATGTTCCCAACATAGAGTGATCCGATGGTTCACATTCTCCTCGATCTTAACGACCATTGATCCATGGCTTACCAACAGATTGGTCCATGATCTCTATTTAAAGAGCATGGAGGGTCATTTTCCGATGATCGATTGTGAGAAAACATATTGTAAAATCTCTCTGTAATCTTTTTCTTTTCCATTAATAAACTACTCCAAGTGGTCGCGTTGGTTGGGGCCATGAAGTTTCCCCGTAGGGGTTTTACCATGCCAAAACATTGGTGTGTTGATCTTTGATCTAGTTGTGTGAGTGATTAATGAAGGTTTCCGTCCTCTGTTGGAATTCATGTGTTTTTGAACATGGTATCAAAGCCTGTTTGAAGACCCTCTCCTATTGTAGATCGAGATCGTGAAGCTAAGTTGAATCCTCTCCGTTTTATACCATTTTTGTACATTTATAGTTTGAGAGGGATGTTCCATTGCGTCTAGAGTGCTCGTTTAAGTCAGGAATTCTTTTCGTTTCACTCGAAAATGTTTCCTTTTGACCAAGATACGACCATTTTAGCTAGATCTAGAGGTATACAGCCTAAATACGCCCTTTTTAAATTTTTACAGAGTATTATTTTGGTTTTATATTATTTATTTCCAGGTTGCTAATCTTTTAGACCTGTGTATTCTTTTTGCCCCTGTGCCCCATGTGATCTCGGAAAATCAGAAACATAAAGGAAATGTGCATTTTTCGGGTAAGCTAACCGAGATCTAACCCTTGTTGTCACCGAGAAGAGGAAACTTTTTCTTGTGTGAAAATAGTTTTTTATGAGCACGCTCTCCAACAAAAACAACAATAATTCTCTTGCTAAACAATACAATATGTTTTGCTAGCCCAATTGGTTAAAAGTTGCTTTATTAAGTAAGAGGCCTTGAGTTCAAGTCTCTCTTTTTGTTATTTGTTTTTGAAAAAGTTCATGCTCCATTGTAAAATGTATTTCACTTCAAGTATAAAAATGAATCATTATAAGTAACTTTACTATTTTATTTTAGAGTTACTTATTTTGCATGCAGTTTTCTTTTATAAAGTAACTTCATTGTAAAAGTGATCCCCACTTCTTTTTATAAAAGTGGGTCACTTCATAAAACAACTTACACCACCACATGGTCCTTTGGTTACCGTTTATGCCGTTTTTTTAAAAAGAGCATAACTTTCACATCCAAAGTCTGTTTTTTTTAAACAACCTAATTTTTTGAGATCTTTCCATCCAGATCATCGATTTTAGTTTTTAAATCCATATTATTTGTATATTTAATATGACTTCTTCTAGTAATCATTTACTTACCAACACCAACTATGTCCAATGGAAATCCCATATGGAGGATTTATTAAGAAGTAAAGGCTTGTACCAGATTACCTTGGGAAAGGAAAAAGAACCCACTAATGCTGATAAGAAATTCAAATGGGCTAATAGGAGTGACGAAGCATGTGGAATGATCAAAATGTCCATCTCTCCTGATATAAGGTTCCACCTTCAATAAATTGATGACCCTGATGAAGTTTGGGAAAAGTTTGAATTTGTGTTTGGTAAACATAATATTATTCGAGCACATCAGTTAGAAAATAAAATACTAAATTTAAGTCCAAATGATTTTTCTTGCATTGAAGACTATCTGTCTAAGTTTAAAATACTCATAATTTTATGTCAAGAATGTTATATAAAGCTGGAGGAAGAGCGTTGCATTTATATTATTATTTTTAAGCTAGGTAGTGCATATTCTGTGTTTGTATCTACATTTTATGCCATGAGAGAGGCTCTAGGGAAAGCTTATAAAAAACTCACTCTTGAGTCCTTTTGTGATGCTTTGATTAGAGAGCAAGATAAGCTTGTAAAACTTGGAGTGATCAACACTGCAGGTACCTCCAACAAAGCCTTAGTCACCCAACATGAAGATAAACCCAAGAATCCCAAGAAGCAACATCCTCACCACAACAACAAGAAACATAAGGGTCCCAAACCCACTCAGACAACTTCAGCTCCTAATGGTGACAAATGAACAAAATCTAAAAATAAGAAGTCTGACAGACATTGCAACTTTTGTGATAAAGATGGTCATGATGACTCCAAATCTTTCAAGAAAATGACAACTTTAGAATCAATGATGAAGAAGCACATTGTCGATATTGATTCTACTTCTTCTTCTTCTCATGGACATGCACTTTTTGCTTATGGTTTCTCCTTCAATGCAACTTCTACTTGTTCTTATGATGAGTGGCTTATTGATTATTGAGAATCTTATCATATGGCTAAGGATAAAGACATATTTTCTTCTCTAAATGAATGCAACACCAATAAAATATTTGTTGGTGATGATAGATTTATTAGTGTTGTAGGAGCTGGAACAATTCAAGTAGATAATGGTCATTTCAATGATGTATTATGTGTTCCAAGTCTTACTTGTAACCTTCTATCAATACATCAAGCCACTCATTCAGGTGAAGGTAAAACCGTAGAGTTTTCACCTCACCAAGTTGTAATCAAGGATCTAAAAGATCCTAAGCATGTTACATCGACTATAATTGTTGATAATATTACCAAGTTGTACAAGTTTGACAACTTTGGGTTATCATCTTTTTCATCAGTTTTTGTTGCACAGAGCGATGACTTGAGAAAACTTTGGCATGAGCGGTTTGGTCATACAAACTATCGCTCATTGCAACGACTGTGTAATCAAAAGATAGTGTCTAGTCTTCCTCTTGTTTCATGCAGAGATGGTGTTTGTGTCGGTTGTGTTCTCTACAAATATCATCGGGACAATTTTGACAAACGTGCCTCTTGGCACACCTTGGGCCCTTTGCACCTTGTTCAAAGTCACTTGTGTGGTGCAATTTATTCTCCTTCATTTTCTGGGCGCAAGTATTTATTAACTTTCATTGATGACTTTCCAGATGTACTTGGATTTACTTCTTAAAACTTAAGAGAGAAGTTTTTGGCCTACAAGACCCTTGTAGAAAAGCAATCTGGACATCAAATTCAAAGGTTAAGAACATATAATGGAGGTGAATATGTGAACAATAATTTTACAAGTTACTGCACTACACAGGGCATCCAAATGAAACACACTGTTCCATATACACCACAACAAAATGGTGTTACTGAGAGAAAGAACTGCACATCAAAAGAATGGCTAATTATATGATCCAATCTAAGGGATTAAGTCTAAAGTATTGGGAAAAATCCATCAACTGTGAAAATTACATAGTAAATCACACTCCCACAAAGGATCTTAAAAATATAACATCGGAAGAAGCTTGGACTAAAATTAAACCAGATGTAAGTCACTTATGTGTATTTGGCAGTATAGCATGGGCTCACATTCCCGATGAGAAAAGGAAATAATTGCAACCTAAAAGTGAGAAGTTTATATTTGTTGGTTACTTTGAAGATGTCAAAGGTTATAGACTTGATCAACCACATTGTAATGAAATTATTATTAGAAGAGATGTTAAATTTGATGAAAATATCTTGGCATGCGAGCCTAATTCGGTGATTGTGCCTTCATCATCCTACGTGCTATCTTCAACATTTGTGCCTTCTTTTGTTCCTATTCTGGTTTCTTCTTTAGATGATTACAATGGGAATGAAAATCCACCTCTGCATGCTCACCTTCCTTCAGATGAGTCCTTTGAACCTGAATCAACACCAAATCCATCCCTTCCTATATGGGTCTGTTCAATATGAGAAGCAACTGATGATCTTGTCAATGATCCTTTAGATCAACGTCAAACACATTCACAATTCTAACGAGCCTTTTAGATCAAGTTTCAGAGACTCATGATCCAAAGACATTTGCAGAAGCTTCAGGTCATCCAGACTGGGATACAACAATGAATGAAGAGTATCATTCTTTAATGGAAAACAATATTTGGGATCTTGTACCTCTTGCAAAAGGAATAAGACTTGTGAGATGTAAATGGGTCTACAGAGATAAGTATGCATTAGATGGAAGTATTGAAAGACACAATGCTCGATTAGTTGCCAAAGGATTTTCTCAAGTTGAAGGAATTGACTATAATGAAATCTTTTCCCCTGTAGCCAAAATGAATTCCATCTGCCTTGTTCTTGCCCTTGTTGTCTCACATAAATGGGAGGTCCAGTAGATGGATGTTAAATCCTCCTTCTTGCATGAATGTTTGCAAGAATAAATCTACATGGAACAACCTCCTGGCTGTGTCCATAATGAATCTAGCCTTGTTTGTCACCTTAAGAAATCTCTTTATGGTCTTAAGCAAGCTCCCCACGTTTGGTATGCCAAAATGGAAAAATTTCTTATTAACACTGGATTCTCTAGATGCCAATATGATCCTAATGTCTATACTAATAAAGTAGGAAGCCTTCTCATAATCCTTGTCCTTTATGTTGACGACCTTATCCTTATTGGTAGTGAATAAAAACTTTTAAACCATTTGAAAACCATCCTTAAGAAGAAATTTGAAATGATAGACTTAGGATTTTTGCACTATTTCCTTGGCCTCTAAGTTTTGCAAACCAATGAAGGAATTTTTCTTTCCCAGTCTAAGTATGCTTGTGACCTTCTTCGTCACTTTCACATGAAATCTTGTAAACTAAACCCTTCTCCCTTCCAGTCTGGAGGCAAGCTTGATTCTACATGTACTTCTCCCAAAGTTGATGCTACCTTGTACCGTCAGTTAGTTGGTAGCCTCTTATACTTGACTCATACCCATCCTAATCTTTCCTTTGGTGTTGGTCTTGTTGCCTTGTATATGAAAACATCCATTGAAATCCATTGGAAAACAACTAAAAGGATACTTCGTTATGTCTGTGGTACGTTTTAGTTCGAGATACATTACTGATCCAAAAAGGATTCAGAGAAGCCTAAGGATAAATCAAAATTCATAGAAGCATCTCATGACGCTCAGAATGGCCTCAGTAGAAAGATAAAGGGAAAAAATTCAAAGTCCTCAAAACTAATTGAAATTGGTATCATCGCGAAGAGTGCGTCGCAAGATTTCCAATGACGTAAAGACTCATCAAACGGAGTTACAGATCAAAAGATATTCACGGTCAAAGTTTTGGCCAACTTAGCCTAGTCAGTAGGGATGAGTCATCATCCATACTATTGATGGCAACATCAGTATGAATGACGCCAACATCCATAAAGGGTATGTGGCACACACATAGGGTGACACATGTCATGATGACACCAACATGATGTCAGCATGATGACGTGGAAACACTAGAGGCTGCCATTTGTTACTCGTTTTTGTCCTTTTTTGGTTAATCCATGGACGAATGGAAAAGAACCACGTGGCATCCGCACAACTGACCAGGAAGATATGACATGGCAGTGACTATGCAAATTGATGACTTATGCCAATGAGTGGCCACCACATGGCCCAGTCACGGGCTGCCATGTGATAGCGGGAAAATGCCCAATGAGGGCCAACAACCTAATTTAAAAAAAAAATATATATCTAGTCCCACCAAATCTGGCGGCGGTTCCACTAGACTGGGTGGCATATCCCAACATATCCGACCAAACAAACTTGCCAAATGTAATAAACTTTCCGCTAAGAGTTTAAGCACCAGTTCACCAAAGGTTTAACAATGGTTCGCCAAAGTTAGCGCCAATTTAGGTTGGTTTCAACCATACACTAAAATGGGGAGGCCCGCGGGTTTGACCCCAGGACCTCCCCCAACAACTCACCTTTAATAAATCCGCCCAACCAATCAGCCAAATGACCACTTTGTAAACACTGCCTGACATTTAATTTAAAAAGTGGTTTTCTCTAATGCACGAGGGAGGAGGCAGGTCGCGCGATGGTATGACTAGGCATGGCTTTCGAGGGAAATTTTTAATGAATTAATTGTAGGTTGTAGGCATGAAAACTGAGACAACATTTCTCATGGGCCTGGAAGTGCCAAACATAGTTTGAGGCATGGAGACAACAATTTTTAGGTAATTCGACACCACGAATTCAATGGTGTTGTTATTTTTCTATTCTGAGCAAAGCTTATACATATTAACTCCATAATGAGGTATACTTATGTATTTTGCCAAATTCTTTTGCTGAGTTAATAGAAAGGCCTACCCATTTGAGAGCAGGACCCAGAGATGTAGTTCACCAGGGACAAACTCCCTTATCAATTTTTTGTGTTCATATTTGATGCTTATGTCTCTCTATCATTGAGGTTTCCTTCTTTATGATGCATTTCAGTTTATGCTCATTTAATACAATTCTTTAATATGTCACATCGATGAAAAGATCCCGGATCATGTTGGTATCAGAGCAGTCATCTTTGACTTCAATTGTTGAGTGTGAATGCTTACTAGGGCCAAGCATAAACAAGGTGAAGGAACACTTAATACTTTCAACCTATATATTGGCCATGCATCTCGAAGGAATAAAATGGATGAAGAGGTCAAGCGTGATGAACAGGAGAAAAACTTTCACATGGTATTCTATTGCATGTCAGATATGATCGAGAAAATGTATGGAGGTTACTAAAAGAGAATGGAAAAGAAAGGGAAGAAAAAGGAAGCACCAACAGATGAAAATGCTTCATTGAATCAAGGGGATGGAGGAGACCCTCCTGAGCCTCCATATTCACCATCGAGTTCTATGTCTTCTTCCTCTAATCATTCTCATTGTTCTCATCATTCTAGCCATAAAGCTTCTTTTAATAAACCATTATTAAATATTGATGTAAAATTTTATTTACCTATGTTTAATGGAGATTCTAATCCTAAAATGATAGATAATTGGAGCCGATAGGTTGAAGTATATTGTCATGTTCAACAGATTGATGAAGAGGAATTTCAAGTGCAATTGGCCTCTCTTTGGTTGGAAGGAATTGCTCTCATATGGTGGGAGAGAAAACTTCAGGACATAAGTAAGTGTGGTAATCTTCTCTCCTCATGATTGGAATTTAAATAAAAAATAAGGAAGTAATTTTACCCATTGGGTTATTTACATAAAACAATGATGGAATGGAAAACTTTAACACAAAGTAAAGGTCAAACAATACAAATTTTTATGGAATAATTTAGGAAGAAAGCTCTTGAATTAAACATTCCTTTAGATTCTTATGAAACTTTAATGAAGTATATTGGCACACTTCATAGTTATATTCGTCATACTTTACTATTGTTTAACCCCACCAGTATTGACGAAGTTTGTGTGCAATCCACTCACCTCGAGAACAAGGGAAAGTATGTTCAAGAAGATCCCACGAAGAAACTTTCCAAATTCCCACATAAGAAAATCAAAGGAAAGTTTCAAAGGAAGGACAAAAAGACCACCACTGTAAAGAGGGAAGAAGGAAAGCCATCTTGCACTCATTGCAAGAAGAATGGTCATGATGATGAACAATGTTGGAAACTACATCTAGAGAAAAGACCGAAACAATTCAGTGGAAAGGGGAAGACAAAGACCATTGCTACAGTGAAATGAGATCTTGGTTCTGATTCAAGAGATGAGGAAAAGAACGCAGTGGTTGGAGTACAAGGTAAAGGTTCCCTTCATGCTAGTTAAAATTCCAATAATGAATCTCATTATGATCAAAGAAAGAGGAATGAATTGTTTCACATAAGAGTTGTATCTAAGCACACTAAGATAGCTACATTATTTGATCTGGGTTTCCAAGTAAACTTGATATCTGAAGCACTTGTCAAAAAGATGGGTTTTGAAACTAAACCACATCCAAAACCTTATCCTCTTGGTTGGGTATGTGATAAAGAAAAACTTAATGTCACCAAGCAGTGTAGGGTCAAATTTGCTAGTTCTTAAAAGTTGATTGATGAAGTGGATTTTGATGTTGTATCACTTGATATATGTGGCATAGTGCTAGGGAGTCCTTATCTTTATGATAGAAAAGCAGTCTTCTTTCGTCATGAGAACAAATATCACCTTACTAAAGGGGGAGTGGAATATATTGTTAGATCCCACAACATGAGCGTAAAGACAAAAATTTTTAGCGTAGGAAAAATGAAGAGACTCATAAACACTAATAAGAGATATGTAATCATGGTTGTAAGAGAAAAGGATGTCGGAACATCTGATGCCCTCCAAGGATGAGATCCTTCTCATAAGAAAGAATTAATTGATATTGTTTCTAAGTATGATGGCATTTTTTAGGAACCGAACGGATTACCTCCTAAGAGGGAAATCCAACATGAAATAAATCTTTAACGAGATTCTCCTATTCCTAATGTGGGCATGTACAGGATGTTAGTTGTAGAGATGACAAAGATAAAAAAGAAGGTACAAGACTTATTGGATCAAGGGGTCATCAGACCCAGTTCATCTCCTTGTGGTTCTCTGATCGTGATGGTGCTAAATAAGGATGACACATGGCGAATGTGTGTCGATTATCGAACCTTAAACAAAATCACGGTGAAAAATAGATACCCTCTTCCTCGTATAGATGATTTACTTGATCAATTAAAGAATGTTGTTTATTTCACTAAGTTGCATTTGCGCAGTGGATACCATCATATTAGGGTTGCAGAACAAGATGTGTGGAAAACTACCTTTAAAACCAAACAGGGATTGTTTGAGTGGTTAGTTATGCTGTTTGGTCTTTGTAATGCTCCAACAACCTTCATGCGTGTGATGAATGATGTATTCAATCCATTTCTAGATGATTTCATAATGGTATATTTAGACGACATTCTTATATTTAGTGGGACTTGGGATGAACATGTAAGGCATGTAAAGCAAGTATTGGATACTTTGCAAAGGGAAAATTTGTATGTAAAATTTCCCAAATGTGAATTTGGCAATACTGAACTAGTGTACTTAGGTCATATTGTAGGAGGAGGATAATTGAAAATTGATCCTTCCAAAATTGATGTAATTGTAAATTGGCCTGAGCCCAAAAATGTAACTGAAATGCGAAGATTCATGGGTGTAGTCCAGTACTGGAGGAGATTCATTTCAAACTTCTCATTTATTGCAGCTCCTTTTCATTCCTTAACCAATGTGAAGATCACTTTTCAGTGGGGAGGAAAGCAAAAAAAGGCCTTCGACACTTTGAAGGAAAATATTAGTACCGCACCAGTATTAGCACTACCGAATTTTCAACAGCCTTTCAAAATCGAGATAGATGCCAATGGATACGCCATGGGTGTAGTATTGATGCAATATCGTAAGCCTATCTGTTACCACTTTAAAATTTTTAACCAAGTTGTTGTTAAGTATCCTACATATGATAAAGAGTTGTATCCATTAGTTCAAAGCGTAAAGAAATGGAAGCACTACTTGTTAGGGAAGGAAATGATCATACATATAGATCATCATACCTTACACTATCTCCAAGCATAAACTAAGCTACAACAATCTCGACATTACATGTGGATGGGTTTTCTTCAACAGTTTCATTTGGTAATCAAATACAAAAAGGGTACAAGTAACAATGTAGCTGATATGCTTTCTAGACCTCCTATTGCTGCTTCTATTATTTTGAAGAATGCTTCTTTATCTCATGATAACTATGTGGAACAATATGTTGTTGATGAAAATTTTAAATAAGTATTTAAGAAGCTAACCCATGGTGCACAAGTAGAGAGCTATTATTTGCAAGGAAAACTACTCTACCATCTTGGAAAGATATGCATTCCTCCAAGTGAACGAGTCCATGTAATACAAGAAGCTCACACTTCTCTTGTGTCTGGGCATTTTTGGGGTAGGAAAAACTATGGCTCATCTGCAAAGATTTTGTTACTGGCCTCAGATGAAAGCAATTGTAACTAAATATGTAAAGGGGTGTGCGATGTGTTCTACTTGTAAGCCCACTAATAGAAAATTGGGGTTATACTCACCACTTCCTGTTCCATCCCATCCACGAGAGAGTATCTCCATGGATTTTGTAGGGGGTTTACCAATGTCAAAAAGGGGTCATGACTATTTGTATGTAGTAGTGGATAGGTTTAGCAATATGTGTATCTTGATGCCATGTAAAAATAATATCACTGCTGAGTAGACTGCTAATCTCTTCTTTCAGTATGTTTGGGTTCACTTTGGGTTGCCCACATCCATTATCTCAGATCGATATACTCGATTCATTGGATATTTTTGGACAAGATTGTGGAGAATGATGGACACCAAGTTGAAGAGGAGCACTTCTTTCCATCCACATACTGATGGAAAACCAGAGGTTGTTAACCGAACAATGGTACTTTTTCTTCGAGGATACTGCAACAAGCATCCCAAGTTATAGGCCCTATATGCAACATGCTTATAATCGAGCCTTACACTCTTACACTTAGTGTTTTCCATTTGAGACATGTTTTGGGTATTTCCCTAATGTCCCTTTGGACTTGATGTATGGGAAATATGTCAATTTCAATAAACAAAGAAATGAAGACACGCCCCACAAGTTCATTCAAAGGATTCAACAAGTGCACCAAGCAGTCATGGAACAATTGGAGAAGAGTCAAGCACAGTATAAAGCTTGACATGAAAAATACAAGGTTGACAATCAGTTCCAGGTTGGAGACTAGGTATGGCTTCACATCAACAAGGAGTGGTTGAAGGGTGAAGGAAAGAAACTCAAACCCATCCGATATGGACCCTTCACTATTTTGGAGAAAAGCGACACCAATGATTTTAGTTTATATCTTCCACCTTGTATGTAGATCCACTCAGTTGTAAATGTGGAAAACTTGAAACTTTTTGAGCCTCCCATGATCATGGATCAAGGTGAGGAAATTTCGATACCTTTAGTTGATGAGTTTTCTCCTGATTACTTGGACGAGTTGAAGGAATATATCATCATGGACAGAAGGATGAGAACTTCAAGCAGGGGTGATGTTGATTATATTTGAGTGGGATTAAAGGGCACACATCTAAGAAAATCAAAGTGGATTGAGAAGGACAAGGTGAGGGAACTCTTCCCTCACTTATCTATTGATTGATGAAAGCTTTTGGTGGTGCAAAAAGCTCTCAGTGGGAAGGTGTGATCCAAGAAGGATCCAAAGAAGCCTAAGGATAACTCATAATTCGTAGAAGCACCTCAGGCATATTAGAATGGCCTCAATAAACAAAGAAAGGGAAAAAATTCAAAGTCCTCAAAACTCAGTGAAATTGGTATCATCATGAAGAGCGCGTCACAATATTTCCAATGACGTAAATGACTCATCAAACAGAGTTACATATCAAAATATGTTCACGGTCAAAGTTTTGGTCAACTTAGCCTAGTCAGTAGGGATGAGTCAACATCTGTACTGTCGACGTCAACATCAGTACATATGACATCAATGTCTATACATGGTACATGACACATGCAGAGGGAGACACATGTCATGATGACATCAACATGATGATGTGGCAACACCAGAGGCT
>ML785569.1:76388-109550 GCA_009831015.1 Picea engelmannii
CTTCGTATGCTCTATTGCTCTCTGTCTCTTCTTATTTCTCAATAGGCTTTTAGATCCCGCATCCTTGCTTTATATGGGCATCGTATGAAGCTTGTCGAAGATGCTACCTTTATTATGGATTCAATGAACCTTCAATTCCTTCATACTTTCCATTACTCCCCTTTTCCATCTCTAGTTGGCACGATCAATGCGACATCCCGTCGGTCCTTTCTGGCTTTCAATTCCACTTGCCTTCGTCATTTAGTACTTCTTTTTCCATATTTATTTTTCCCGCTTGTTTCCGTTGTGAACCAACCATTGGCCTTGTATTCACTGGGTTTGTATTCCTAAGTGTGTGTGGTCTTTCTCCTTTCGGCACACTATACCTCTATTGGTACCGTTTACTATCCTGCTATTTTTTTTTAAACTGTGCGGTGACTTTCAAGTTATGGGTGGTCGACCATCCTTGTACAACTTCAGTCGGCTCCCATTGATCATCCCTCTGAGTTCTGTGCCTCCTAAGTCTTTCAACTATACAACTCCCCCATCTGTGACAGTTTTTACTTCGTATGACCCTAACCAGTGCACTCTAAGTTTTCCTGGATGCTGAATGGATTTGCTGTCATACAAAAACACTAAGTCTCCTTCTTTGAAAGTTTTCTTCTTGATGTGTCTGTCATGCCAAGATTTGTCCCTTGCCTTTTGAACTTGTTAGTGGAACCCTGCTAGGATCCGATATTCCTCCATGACCAATAACTGATTCATCCTATCCTGTACTGCACCTCGTTCTATCACGTGCGTAATCGCTGCTACTTGCAGAATGGGTACCATAAATTCTAATGACATCACTGCTTCTTGTCCATATACTAGTTTGAATGGTGTGTGCCCTATCAACTTCTTGCATGTGGTCCTGTATGCCCATAATATTGCTGGTATTTTGAGGTCCCAATCATCCCTGTTGACATTATAGATCTTTGTCAGTGCATTTTCAAGGATTTTGATAATAAGGAGTGCTAAGGAATGCTTCTACTGTTCCATTTTCCTGTGGGTGATAAGGAGTTCTCTTTTGATGATGGAATTCAAATTCTTCAGTGATAGCCTTAATAGTGTTGTTAATGAAGTGCGTGCCTTGGTCACTCATCAAAATTCTTGGGCAACCAAATATAGTGATTACTTGTTCAAATAGAAAGTGTGTTGCTATTTCTGTGGTACAATCCTTCACTGGTGCTTCTTCCGCCCATCTTGTCAGGTATTCTATTGTAGTGATAATGTACCTTGATCCTTTTCTTTTGGTCGGTGGGTTGATTGGTCCCACAAAGTCAATTTCCCATTTGTCTAATACTTGCAACGTTACCTATGGTCGCAATGGCATCTTGTCCTTTCTATTGGGTTTACCAACCCTCTGACAGACATCACATCTATGGCAGTACTCTTTCGAGTCTCTGTGAATGGTCAACCACCATAGTCCTGTGCACAATATCTTATGGGCGATAGATTTTCTTGTGTAATGTCCTCCTGCTATTCCCTCGTGGGATTCTACTAAAACCCTTGGTATTTCATGTTCTAGCACATATCTTTGCAAGATGCTATCTGCACCCATTTTGAATAATTGTCCTGCGATCAACTGATAGTCTACAACCCAGACTACCAGTTTTTCTTCTACACGGTGTTATATTCCTGTGGCGCAGTACCTGTAATCAAGTAATGGATGATATCTACAAAGTATTTGTCCATGATCTGGACTGGAAATAATTGTGCATCCAAAAATTTGTCCTATAAATTTGTAGGTTCTTATCTGTTCGTGACCCTTGATAAGTGGTTAGGTCCTTCATTCAACTTTCCCGGCTTGACTATTACTTCAAAATCAAACTCTTGAAACAATAATAACCATTGACATATTCTCCTTCCTAACACTGGCTTGTTGAGTAGGTATTTAAGGGCTTAGTGATTTGTGAACATCTTAAATGTTTTCCCAATAAGTAATGTTTGAATTTCTACAGTGCGTAGACAATGGCTAGGCCTTCCCTCTATGTGGTGTTATAGTGCTGCTATGATTCCGATAGTTTTCTGCTCGCAAATGCTATAGGGTGATCCAAATCTCCCGATCCCGACTGTGCCAAAATAGCTCCAAGTGCTATGGTTGATGCATATACATGTACATGGAATGTATTGGCGCAATGACCATATTTTCTTTCAATGTATCCATACCACGTTGACAATCTTCATTCCATTGAAAATTTGTATCTTTCCTGAACATTTTCTCCATTGGCATGGTAATCTACGCATACCCTTTAATAAAATTTATGTAGTATCCCATGTGTCCTAGTGTCGCTCTTAGTTGATAGAATTTCTTTGGTGGTGGCAAGTTAATAATTACTACAATCTTTGCAGGATCTAGTAGTAATCCTTGTTTGCATACTATATGGCACAATAGTATCCCAAACGGTGTTTCAAATATACATTTTTTGATGTTTAATGATATTTGGCACTGCCTGCATCTTTCTAACATCAACTGCAAGACCTCTACATGGTATTTCAATAGACTATAGATTTTCCAATCGTCCAAGTATACCTCTAGAAACTGGTGGATAAATTCTTTAAATGCAACGATGACTACTCTGGAAAACATTGCTTGTGCATTCTTCAATCCAAACAACATGACTGTGTATTGGTAGGATCCCCATTCAGTAGCAAATGCGGTCTTGTATCTATCTTCCTGTGCTATCTTGATCTGGTGGTAGCTCGAGAATCCATCATTGAATGAGTAAACTTCGTGTCCTCCTACGTTCTCCAACACTTCATCTATGAAAGGTGTAGGGAATGGGTCATGTAGGCATGCATCGTTCAACTTCCTCAAGTCGATGCATATTCTTATCCCACCTTGTTTTTTCTCCTGAACCACCACTAAGCTTATCCATTTTGATTCCTCCATAGGTTCTATGATTCCAACTTTGAGCATTATATCAATCTCAAGTTTAACTTTCTACTTATATATCAGGTTAAGTCTGTATGGTTGTTGTCTGAGCGACCTTGCTTCAACTCTGAGTGGTATCTTAATTTCTCCTATCTCTCCTGCTATACCCTTCATTTCTATAAATGTTGTGGGGAGCATGTTGTTGTACTCATGAAATAACTCTGTTATGATTTCTACTATTTGCTCATCCCAGTAGTCTCCAATGCTGGCCATTTTGGGATTCTCAACTATCCCAATGTTGACTTTCTTCACCTTGATCGGAGCAACACTTACTTATGATCCTAGAGGTGGACCTTCCAATTCACTTTCGCCTTCTTCTTCCTCGATCTGAATATCATGCAGATCATCTTCATTTGGTTCTTCTTCCTGCACATGGTAACATGACACCAGTTCTTTTACTGTCTGTCTAATCCATTGTTTTTCTTCTGTTATGAGTTCGAATTCCGGTTCCTTAATGAATATCACCCCTCTTATCTTCTTAAGTGATGCATCTATGTTGGGGTTCTCATGCTCGAATGAGAAAGTGACTGTAAAATTCTGTTGTAGTATTGTCTAGTTCGAAGTTCCTCTATGTAGATCTTGGTCTGTATACTAGTTCGCTAGTATGCCTTCTAAGGTGTGTACAAAATAATGAGGCCATTCCTCTGGGGCTGTCATTTTCCACAACGCTATGCACTTCTCCAAGTGTTCCACTGGTGCCCCCTGTCCATCATACTTATTCTTGATGCTTTTCTGTTCTGCACCAAACCTTATGCGCAGTAACCACTTACATTGGTACCAATCTGTGATTGTTTCTTTGTGTGCGCCCCACCATCTTGCAGGTGTTCCCTTGAGTGCTAATAGTTTCTAATTTTTGAACACTTCATCCTCACACTGTTCCAAGAATGATTCTATATCATTCACTCCATGGAAACTAGGTGGTTCCTTTATCTCTGTGCCTATCCATCTTACTGTGCGGTCTATTCTTGCACACCTTCTTGTGGAAACTTCATGTAGCCTTTGTTTCCAGTTCTCTAAACCTATATCTGAGTCTATCACACATGAAGTAATGCTCCACCAACTAAGTATCCCATCTTTAGTTGGGTTTACATAATCCTCATCGTGCGCAGTTGTTATGTAAAATTGGATGATTTCCTACAAGTATAAACAAGTAGGTTCTACAAACCTCTCCCCTTCTGATGGGTCCAATGGTGCAATGAATCTGTATTCCCCTGACTCAAATGTCATTTTTCATGTCTTTAAATTGATTATGGTATGGTTATAAAATTCCCAATCCAAGCCAAGTAATGTTGGATATGGTTTTGTGCCATACGCTATTTCAATCACTTTGAAGTCTTCTCTAGTGTGCACTCCATCCAAGCCTACTATCACTCCTTTCAGTCTACCAATTGGTAGGACTCTGTGTTGGTTTTCTAGTTTCAGTTGAACAGGTGAATATCCTAATGTGGGCTTTCCCATACATTTCCATGTCTTCTTTGGTAATGCTTTGACTTCAGATCCTAGATCCAGTATGATATCTCCCATGTTGAAATCTTTGATGTTGGCATTCATCCTGAACTCCCTACTTGTTATTCTCCTTGTATGTAGGTGATTGGCTGTTTTTTGTTCTAGTTTTCCTTATGTCTCTATGCTACATTTTCTAATATATTTTTCAATATTTTGACAGTGGATGGATCATTCAAGAGTTTTACACATGATTTCAAAAATCCTTTGATTGTACTTACTTCTCCCAGGGGTTTCATTTCTTTGGTATGATCCAAATATGGAGGCATCTCGTACTCTGGCTCTCCCTTGCTCTATTGCGCAGTAAAAGTTGACGCGGTGTCTTGATTCAATAATTATTTTCTGGCTTTTTAAAATATTTCCTTCGCATTTCGTGCGTCGAATTGTCTCCTTGGTTCGACATTCTTCTTTATCCATTGGTGTTGTATTGTCTCTTGTCGAGCTGCGTCATTTCTTGTTTTATCACCTCCGTGTGTCACTATGTTGATGTTTCTTCCTTCATATCCCACTTTTGCTGAGATCCATTGAACGTTTTGATTGTTCTGATTCCTCTTTTCTTGGATCTTTACTAATAGTGTCAAACATTCTTCTGTATCATGGTCTAATGCTCGACAATACATACAAGTTGCTAGTGGAAGTGGACATCCCTTGCATAATGTCTCAATTGTTGACAATTATGACATACCATTGGTCCTTTACCTCTTCCAAAGCCTCATCTTGCTCGTCCTCCACCTCTGTATCCAGATCTATCTCCTCTCGACACATTGTACAAAGGCGCCTGATTGTACTGCGTGGTATTGTATTGAGGTTGTGTTGTGTTGTATTGTGGCTGCACGGTATTGTATGGGGCTAGAAGTTGGTTAAATTGTGGTGCATATTTCACAGTCATCATTTCTTCTTGCACCCTATATGCATCTGATGTCCTCTCTCGCATAATATCCATAGTTCTACAATCTTTGTAATTGTGGCCCACTGAGTTGCAAAAGTTGCAATATGAACTCTTTGGGACTGTCATGTATTTATGCATCATTGGGAAATGATATGGATCATGGCCTGACTTCTTATAGATTTCGCACCATAGTTGTCCTGTTGGTAATGGATTTGGCATCCCTGCTTCCATATACTTCGCGAATGTTGGACATTCGTTCTTGTGGTGTCCTTCCGTCCTACATGTGGTACACCAAATAACTTCTTATTTGTCCTTACTTTTGTTTTAGTTTATCTGGAATGCTAAATTATTGAAATCCTCCTTCATTTCTTTAATGGCCTGATCCGTCTGCTAATATTGGTTTTCTTCCAGTTGTAGGGCTTCCTGTAGAGCCTTTGCCTGTGTCTGAAACTTCCATTGTCACAATGGGTATTTTAAGTGTGGTAGTAGTGAATTGATGAACAAGTGCTTTTGTTGCATATCGGTCATGAGATATTTCAAATTTCCTTTAATTCGCTTGAATCTCTGGTCAATATCCCATATGGAGTCTCCTGGTTTCTGTCTAATTTCTATCATCTTGTTCATGTACTGATCTTCTAAAATTGGCTTTTGGAACTCATTTATAAGAAAGTTCTTGATGTCTGCAATTGTTTTGGTTGTCCCTGGTGGATTGTTTGTAGATAAACTCAGAGATGAACAAATGTTTTTTCGGGTCCTCTAACGCTTCTCCTTTTAATTCTGGTAACTTGATGGTGGGATTGTGTCCTGCCATCCTGAACGCTAAAATACTACCTTCATGTGGTGTAGATACTTGACTAGTGCTTCCTAAAATGGCTTCTCCAGTTGTTGTTCCTGGTGTAGATGTACTTCCTACTGTCTTTCTTCTCCTGAAATTTGGTTGTCTAAATGATGGTGTTCTCTTTAGTGTATTAGTCACCCATGGGTTTATGGGCTCCACACTGACATTAATATGAATATGATTGCTTCCTTATCTTCCTGCTCTTGGACCTCTCATCTTCCTCTCATATGTTGCACACAAGATTTCCTCAGTCTGCTCCATATCCTGGAGATCCTCTACCTCTTCTTCATAACTTTCCAAGACTTCCCTCACGATGATGACTCTCTTCTTGGTATTCACCTTGTATTGGTAGGGTACTCCACTGCACATCTTTCCAGCTATCTCCATGATCCGCTTGATCTAGTTATTTTACATCATGATTGGGTCCAAGGGTTCCTCCTTCTTTCCCTTATCCATTCCTCCTTCCATTTATCTTTCTATTTCTCCTCCTTCTGTCAGTGCTTCCCCCCTTCCCCCATACACACAGGGAAGTTTAGCTGTCTGAATCCATCATCATTGCCCCTTTGTTGTATAGTCCTATCTTAATAGAATTATACAACGATATAATATAACTTCCTCGAGTCCCATGTAGAAATTATTTCTCCACTGTGCT
Source organism: Picea engelmannii (assembly GCA_009831015.1). Classification (NCBI taxonomy): domain Eukaryota; kingdom Viridiplantae; phylum Streptophyta; class Pinopsida; order Pinales; family Pinaceae; genus Picea; species Picea engelmannii. Next base: position 83,224 of record ML785569.1, read on the forward strand.
ATATGACTTCATTGTATCTACGAAAAACTCTGTTACAAAACCTGCTACAATACTGTTGAGCCAAAAATCTACTGCGCAGGTGAATTTGTTGTTCAGATGCTGTAACTGCTCAATATGTACCGATGTCCACTCTAACTGTCGGATCCATTTTGTTGCATGGTTATCCTTCAACCTCAGTATCCACTCCTACAATAAGTGTGGAAAATCATAGAAAAAGACTTCATGCAAATCAGTAAACAAATATTTCTCAAGATATTTGCGGGGTGTTACTCTAGGGTTTCTATTATCTTTCTATGCAAACTCCAACTCTTTTGTATTTAGCTAGATTTCAATCTCGAATTTTGTGGGATTCCATAGTCTCAACATCCCCTACTAGCGACTCATTATTTTCTCCTTCTCCCCATCCGTTTCAGTATTCTCTTGACCCGCCTTCCGCAGATCTTACATATCTTTTAACATATCTTCAACATATACCATCTACTCAATCCTCTACTGTTCCAACCAATGACAACATAACCGTTTGTTGGTTACTATTTATCTGTCTGAGTTTGTATACTTATCTTGAGTGACCCAGGGTTCATGTCTGTTTGGGGTTCCAATAAAGCCTCTAAAACTATCGGCCCTCTTGGTAAAACAAAAGGCAACGCAATGCACAAAGTGCATTGCGCAGTCTCACCCGAGATATTCTTAATGGGTGGATGCAATACTCATGTGTTTTCAGCCTAGGATTGAGAGGAGATATGAGAAATGTGCACCGAGAGTTCTGGTTTAACTTATTAACACAATAAATTGTCATTCACGATTATGCATGAAATGTAATCAACTCATTCATTTAGCATATCAAGAACTACTTAATAAAGTAAATACACACATGCATTCAAACACATAACACAAGTTTTACCGCGGTTCACCCCCTCCTGGGATACATCTGCAAAAATATAGATCTCAAGCTCTTTTATTATAGAAGTTACAAAACTACAATGCTATGCACTTTACAACTCTTCTCAGTCAGGTCAATATCCATTGTGAGGCAGACTAGATCACACCAGGCTCCTCAGCCCATGATCTAACCCTCAATATCCACCCTCCTTACTCCCCTCCAGCTCAACAACTTACAAAATTAGGTCATATATCAAAACATTACAACTGGCTATCAAAATAGGACTCCCCCTCTCGACTCTCTATATCCCATTCAACTTTTGTCTCTATCTACTTTCTAGCTCTCTCTATGATACCTAGGTATCTATATTTATAGATTTCTGGCTCGCCAACCATCACAATGTATTGAAAAAACCCTAACCCTAACGTTGTTAGGTCTTCCATTCATGCGCACATGTTTCTCTTCCTTCTAGCTGTCGCTTCCCTCCTGCATGCTTTATTTCCCAAAATAGACTTTCTTTCCACTTTGGCCTACTTCCAAGAACTGACCCATTGTGTAGCAGTGCACTCGGGGTCAGATCGATGGGATGCTTGACTTGGCAGTGTAGAGGTACCCCAGTAGGAGAGGAGAAGATATCTGAGTATTCTTTCACAACCTTATCCACTTGATTTTGTTGTGTGGAGAGATTGGATGCAGAGGACTTGGATGTGGCTGCGATCTTTCACTTACTCTGAGAGCGAATCAAAAAAAGAAACATTTCCCGGTCTGAGAGATGAACTTCCTGCATTGCTTGGAAGAGATTAAGGAAATAACACTAGGAGAGACTGCCTCAAGTATCCTGTACGATTTCCTGTTCAAAGTAATAATAACACTACGAGGCCTCGACTCATATACAACATGACGTTTCCATAAATAAGGTTGGCCCAAAAGAACATTACAAAATTTGACAGGATGAACATCACACAATACCTCATCTTTGAAAGGCTTGATGCCATATGACAATTGACACTGTTGGATGATGCGAGATCGCTTCCTTGGTGGAACCATCCAATGGTGTAGGGATGTGGGTGCGACGTTGTTGGAAAGGCCAACCACTTGATGACCTCTGCTCAGATAAGGTCCTTCTGGCTAACGCTATCAATGATGAAGTGTAGTGGGGTTCCTTTTACCCACATATGAAAATGGAAAAGGCGCTCGCCTTCTTCTGGCTTAACTGGTTCACCAGGCTGGAGCTTGGTGGTAGCAACGGTGGCACTGGGTTCCACATAAATGATCCATATTCCCCTTTCTTGTTCTGAATTAGAGTCAGAACCTGCATTTGATTTAGAGGATTTCACTTCAGCCACCAACGACTGCTTTGAGTGGTAATCAATAGTGTTATGCCAAAGGCTCTTATGGAATTCACACCACTTCCCGATATCCTTCTTTGTCTTTCCGATGTCCTTCTTTTCTTTTAGATTGGACTGGTTGTCCTGATACTGTCCATCTTTTATCTTCCCTTTTTTCTATAGGTTGGGTCCACCCTTTCCTGGTTTTTTTTGCGAGGGGTTCCCAGGCCCAAATTGTCGCGTCTTTTGTTTGAGATTTTGCTCGATTTTGACGACATATCGATAGGCCACGCCCAAGGACAAGATGTCTAGAAATTCCATTTCATTCTAGATGTATCTATGCATAGTACTATGATACTTGAGCACCAAATGTCACTTTGAATCTTTGATATCCATCTTGGTGCGCAAGGTATGGAAGATATTTGTGAAATCTTGCACTGCTTGGTCTCTTTCTTGCCGCAGTGTGGTACATTTGGTATACAAGTCGTCATAAATTCCAAAAGGGTAGTATTGTTCCTTAATAGCATCCCTGAAGGATTCCCAAGTGTCTGCAACTATAAATAATGAGGGTTCCTCTATTTCCTTTTGTTCATAGAAAGTTTCCCACCAATATTTAACATGGGGAATGACTTTGAGGAGCACAAAAGTAATTTTTTCTCTATTTGAAAAGTTATGGACAAAAAAATACCCTTCTAGTAGATGCAACCACTTATCTACAACATCTGCATCTATCTGACCTTCAAATATAGGAATATCGAAGTTGATTTGTACCTTTAAGAGGGTGGCACCTTTGCTCAAGGAAGATGCATCGCCTGATGGTAGCCACTGAAGGATTTGCACGAAACTATCCATCATCTCGTTCCTCTGTTGCGTGAGGGATTCCTCAAGAAACATTTTGAAAGGATATCCTGTGATGTCATATTTATTTTCTCCTGCCATGAAAGGTTGTTTGGGCATGCAAGAGCTTTTTTCCTCAAGAGAAACAAGCTTGAGACCCAATTCTTTGTACCCTAACCTCATTGGGGACATGCATTAAGATGACAAGGAGCAGACTGCTTTGATAGCACTGATCCATATTTTATGAGCATAAAGAAATGAATACAAATTATTAAAATATTCTTAACACAGGATAACAGAGATACAATAAAACTGGTTTTCCATTCAATAAGGAAATAAGCTGAAACTATAAAATGCACCAGAAAACAAGCTTGCTGGAATGGTGGCGACTTATCTCTGAGAAGAGATGCGACGAATGCACTCATTTGCAAGAATATGATTACAATGAGGCTCTGAAGGCCTTTTTACAATAAACAGGAATGTCAAAAACCCTAAACATCCAAAAACCTAACCATAGGAGATGAAGCACCAAAAGCCATGTGGGCCCTGTTTGGGTAAGTTAGTACATCAACTTCCCTGGGTCGTAACTTTTGCCTACAATCTCTGTTTTAGGTGCACAATAGCTTGTTGGAAAGGTCTATTTGAGGAATACACATTTTTCTTCTATCTAACAAGGGTCATTTTTTATTGTGGCGAGACCTAAAAATGCTATTTAGGGCCTCAAAACGGCCCCGCAAGTCAGGGACCCGAAATCTAGGAAAAAAACTGCCAAAATGAACCAGTTGGAATAGGTGGGAGGCCATTGACATCCATCTGGATCATGAGCTTATCATTTTTATCTTGGAGTTTCTTGAGTCCAAGATTAGCTATCATGGCATCTTTGTTTATCATTTCTGTAGTTTGTCTGTGCAAGTCAAACTTATCCAAAGGATGAACAACATTTAGATCAATGGATATATTTGTTACTTTCTTCTACTCATTTGGCTCCATGATTGTTATATTTAACCTTACTTTATCATAATTTATAGTTGATATCATTCTGGTTTGATATGTATCATGATCATAGACTTTAGGAATCATACTCTTGTTGATGCTTGCACCTTCCTTTCTAATTTACATGAATTGTTGAACTTGGTCTAATTACTTTGATTGATCAATAGTTCTTGATTCCGTTTCACTTTGATTTCCCACACTTTTGAGATTTTCTGAATATGTTACCTCTATAGTCACAACATGGCCCTTTTTCTTTGACATTATTTCTTCTGGCAATTCTGAATCTTCTTCTTCTTCAAGTACTTCTAATTTATGCTTTTTGGTTGATCCTTCTTCCCTTGTTTATGAATTTTTTGAGGTAGACTCTGAAGTTTTCCTTTTGTATGTATTCTCAAACTGTTGTGGCATTTATGTGATTGGGGACTTGATAGAATGATTAGATGCTTTGCCATGTATTTGTAGAATATTATGCACATCTTGCCAACTGTGTTGATTTTCCAATAGCTCTAGTTGCTATTTTTGTTGATGTTGGTAAGGACTTTGTCTATGTGAGATTATGTTTGAGGAAATTATGCTATGAGGGTCATAATTCAATGGTTCTCCCTATTGAAATCCCAAGGCTAAGAGAAATTTTTCTATCACCTGTAATGTTGATCTAGTATTGATAATAAAAGGACCTACCTATTTTTTCAATTTAAAAGTTACTTTATATTTATTTGGCACAAAGTGAATTTCATCAGAGTTCAATCTTTGGCTAATATATTCAAGAGAAAAAATTCTTGGAGTCAAGAAAACATGTAAGAGGAAAGGAGAAAGTTGATAGCCATAAATTCTGATTTTAGTATGATGTTCAAAGATATACCAGTCTCCCACTCTTTTGTCTGGGCTTAATTGCAATATTTTTTTGCACTCAGGAAAAATTCTAGAGGGAGCTTCATTATGTATGATTTGGTAGGATTTAGACATAAGCATGTCAACATACTGAGAAAATTCAACATTCAAAGGCTTCTTCATGATCGCATAAGTCCAATGAATAATTGAAGTTGGGTTACCAAGATCATCTTTAACTTATATCCCCATATGCATGAAATGAAAGGCTTGTGTAAATAGAAAAAGGTGAACCAGTAGGTATCTGAAGCTTCTGAGAGATTCAAATTTAGAAAGTTGTTCATGGATTTTATCTGCTAAGAACTGGGCATAATCAAATTCAGTGATGGGTTTGGTTGAAATTGGGATGATTGAAACCATGATATCTAACACGAATTAATCAACTATCAAATCATCGTTTTCCCCCAATATCATAGAAATCATAGAAACAATTTTCTGAGAAGTCTCAAGAAAGATATTTTATTGAATGAAAACATTATCACCTGGAACATCAAGATTTGTACAGAGGTATTACTGTAACAAGGTAACCCTTTCTTTTGATTACAATTCTTTGAAACATTTGGCTGCTAATAATTCGTTTAGTGGTTTGCTATTGATATTCATTGGCCATCTCTTCATCTCGTTAATAGTATGAGCGGTTAATTCAATGAGAACAAACCCAACTATGGAGATTATGGCTCTGTTCAATGTGACGTAATTTGTAGCGCACCAAACTACAAACTATAGGAAATGATATACCTAGGGTACTAAAAATTTGGTGAGGTTGGATACCCACTCATAATAATGGTCAACCAAATCCCTAAAACATTGGTTTTCTTGCTGATATAACTTAGAGGGATCAAAATACAAGATAGGATTAAAATCATCCTTATCTTTTTCTACAAGATATTCCTTTACGACTTTTATATCTTTCTTAATTTCTGTAGGTTGAGATGACTACATTTTAGTAATTACAACGGAAAGGATAAAAAGGATTAGGTTTTCCCGTGGAATATGTTGATTGGTACATGTATTAGACTGGAGTGATGATGGTGAATTTCGTAGGAACTCTCAATCGGGTGCTCAAACTCTTTACAAACTCAAAATAAAACAACTTTTTGACCTTTACCCCTTTTTACATCTGAAATGTATAAGTGTCATTTTATAATTGGCAAAAAATTAATTTAAAAATAAAATTATAAACCTTTTACCTTTTATGCCAGCTGATGTCATGCTAGACACGTGTTGGCCCCATGTCAATTGTGGGAGGGTCGGGTGTGGTTAGGCTAACCACATACCCCAGGGGCCGCAATTAACGGATGGGTGCCACGTCAAAAGTGAGCTAACTTGGGTAGAGCTTTTATCCCTTCCCCCTTTATGTTAAACGTCGAGCACGTAGGGGGGCCACAATCCATTGTGGAATGTTGATCTAATGAATCGGGAGCGCGATCAAATATGCAAGAAATAAACACCTTTTAATAATACAAAACTATATAATAACGTAACAAAAAGCTTAAATAGCGAAATTACAAAACTTAAATGAATTTTAAACTATATAAAAAAGGTTTATAATAAATCTTTGTTTTATTAAAATAAAATAAAACTATTCTAAAGGTAAAAATCATATGAAAAAGAGATTTCATTGTATTTATTCAAATTAAACTAATTTTCCTTTTAGTTTTATTATATATATATATTTATTTTTGCAAGACTAATTGTTTTGACAACCCTAACTTATAAATCATGGAAAATTCCAAATTTATAAAATTTGGACTATGTTACAACACAATACTTAGATTGTGTCAATACCTTAAAAGTTTTGTGGGTCTACCAATAGTGCTCTAGATTCTTGATAGTGGAACACCTTTGACTTGAACTTGTAAGTTTAAAGTTACTAGCTACCAGATCAATGAGCTATAAAATAAGGCTCTCACCTCTCAAGTTGTTTAGTGATAGAGTATGTTGTCCCTTCGCGCTCTCATGCAATCTGAGGTGACCATAAATTGAACTCAATCTGTAAGTTAGAGAGTTTGTCTAGATTCGAAGTATTCACTCTCCATACACCAACTGGTGAACCTGGAGATTAGAAAATAATTTGTGATAAGAAGAATGAGCTAGTATTGTGTTACTCGATTCTCAAAAATATCTATCAGTTTTGAGACCTTAAATGGTCAAAGACTAACCTTCGGGAAAGATATAATTATGAGCACCTCTTACATAATTTTGAACCCTTGTGTTTAGAAGCCGGAGTCTATATTTGAATATTGAGTTTGTATCAAAGAATGTTGCAATCCCAACGTAGTTGGTATCAAATCCTGGACCTTTTGTTAGTTGTGATCTATAAATGCAAGCATATTTCATAATAAAATATTTCAATATCGTAGTGGTTATATTTCTCAAAAGTTTATTTGTCTGCTCTTCTGAATTTTGAAGATTTTGAAGTTTTGTTCTTTATATGTTATCTGTAATGGAATCTAGAATGTGCATCTATATATTTGTATCAGGAATTTATTGTAGGAAGTGGGTTAATGAACAAGAATGGATGTGAGGCATACATGTTGTTTATGAAAGCTGCGGATAGGCATTGTGTTAGGCTACTCGTTCCACAAGGAGTTTTTCTCTCTTAGTCCTACCCTAAGGTTAACTTGTTACAAAAGTATCTAGTTCAGGTCACTGAATAATGGATCCCTCATTAGATGTCATTAACCTCACAAAGATTTCAAAATATAATACATATTCTTTTAATTCTTTAAGAGACAAACAAACAACATCCTTAGCCACTTCTATATCTTCTAATTCAAGTCTTATTTCTATTATAGAACCCAACTCTTCTTAACACTGGGAGTTGCCTCCCATAAAACCCCAACATGTTTATAAACTTAAATGGTGGCACTATGTTTCTCATTATTTTATCAAAATGCATTCGGTAAACATTCCTTCTACTTCTGATCAGGACCCAATCCATATCAATATAATTGACAAAAGTTTAATTGATTGGGCTAAAACAAAAGGCTACATATATATCGATTTTGGAGCTCAAAATTTGGATTGAATCCTTTAGTCCAACCATACCTTCCAGTCTCTTCCCTATGTTGTATTATCGATATACAACACAACCAATTCTATGATGATTTGATTGGTGGATTTCAGGCTCCTCTCTCTGATGGGCCTTCTTTTGCAACTATTTATCCTAAATATGTAGTTTCTCTAGATGATCCTTACATCTATGACCTTCTAAAATCCTATATCCTTCCAGTCGGATTTGATATGACCTCACACTCCCATATTGTCCAACTTAAATGTATGATGGTTGTTCATTTTAGTAATGATACCTTGCCACCTCTACATAAAACTATTCTAACCACTTCGTGCCTGCATACCGTGGTGGTAAAAGATACCTCAAATAACTATAACCTTTTACTGGACATGTATCCCATATCTAATTTCTCGGGAACATAAGTATGATGGGTTTAGACAACAGATGGTTCAACATAACCTTATACAAAACATCAAGAAACCCATTCCCATTCAGATGATGCACATGGATGATTTTAGGGGATAAATTTCGCTCATGGGATAATTTTCCATGGTTTTTCCAAAAATGAGATTCGCTATTTTAAAAATGACTCGCCCAAATTCTATAGGAAAAAATAATTTTACCTTAAAAATCGCCAAAATTTTATAAAAACTATATAAAATCCTTAGAAATTTGAATATTTTTATAAAAATATTGCCAATCATTTATAGTTGGCATATGAAGGATTAGTAAGATTCGCCAAGGTTTCTATATTTTAAAATAAATTTCCATCCTTAAAATCATCCCTAATGATGCATACATCTCTTTCATTTAGAACCCTTGAGTTATACCAATCTCATAAAGATATCCAACATACTTGTGGCCAAAATTCACAACCTAGGCAAACAAAAGAAAAAACTGAAACCAACCATTCATGTAATCATCTTGGATGTATAGCTTGTCATGAAATACTAAAAAACCTTCATGGATGAATATCCTTGAGAATACCAAAAGTTGATTTAATGATGTTCTCCTTGCCTAGAGAAGGAAGTGGGAGTAATAAAAGGCATCCCACATTTGAAGAATCCTTTCTACTTGCAAGCAATATTCCATCCTTAGGTTTTAGACAATACTATGAAAACCTAAGCACCAAGAAAGAATATATAGAAGGAGAATCATTAGCCCCAAATGACACAGTTAATGATGAATGGAAATTATTGAATTGGCCAAATTTTCAAGCACGACTCACAGGGTTAAACATTGATGATGTCCACAAAGATGTCTTAAGAATTATAGAAGACTACAAATAAAAAATATAGAAATCAAAGATATCTCTAAAAAACTAGATGTAGTTTCTTATGTTTTGATAGTTACAACTACTTTAAAGAGTGAAATTGATAAAATAGATGCTAGGTTTCATTTGTTAGATAAATTATTTATGAAGATCCGTGATATTATGAAATAAAGTAAGAATCCTAGCAGAAATACTGTAGTCCTAGAAGAATTCACTAAGAAAGGGATTCCCTAGAGTAGTAAGGGACATAAGTGGAATAAGTCCCTAGACATGTTGGATACTCCTGATCTTAGACCTATTTGGGATTTTTGAGATTCTCAGACTAATATGGAACAAACATTAGAATTAATATATCCAATTTGAAGTTTCTGTAATGAAGAAAAGGCTGAAATCCTTAAAAGCACCAGACAAAGAAGCATATCTCCAGGTTTTGACTATAAAGAATGAACTTGACTAAGATGGGGATACCCCAATGTTTCAAAGAAATATTCCTTCCTCATAGTAGACCAAGGGTGATAGTATTTGAGCCATTGGAATCCAAGGGATAAATAAAGTTTCCAGCTCAATACTAGACCATCCCATAATCAACATAGGATTCCAAACCCTAGAAGAATTGAAAGACACTTTTCAGTTGCCTAGGAATTGGGCTACTGCTAAAAGAGGCTCAAATGATAATATGAATGCTAGATATGTAGAAAAATTTGATTACTTATGGATTTATTGGTTTATCACAAGACTGGTGGAAATGGATACCAGAAGAAATCTTGCGTTCTCCTACTACTGGTTCTGACTTAATAGAATCCCTAAGTAGTCAATTTTATGGTTCCCCAGTTGGTGTTGATGCAGAACATATGGCTTCCATATTCACAAGACAAAGGCTAGGTAATTTATAATACCATAAAGAGTAGTATTGTTATATGTTAATGATCCAAAAATGGATCCAGGAACCAAAATGGGTTTAGGAAGGCCTAAAAATAAAAGTTCTCAGAATCACTTCAAAACGGGCATGTGTGTAGGTCTCATTGTTACAAACCCAACACAAATTGAACGGGATCAAACATACACTGTATGTGAAAGATATCGCAATATATTCGTTTTTTCAAACATGCAAAATTTTTGCTGACTGTATAGTCCGTACAATGATGACGTGGTATCTGACCGTACATTCCATACAGTCATACAATCATGTGGTAGTTGCATTGACTGGGCAGTTGATGGATAAGAGGTGGATGAGTTATATTGTGACACATGGCACCAAAGGGTGACATGTGGCATGTTCGTACAACTGAGTTGGCATGGGATGATGTGGCAAGGTAGACACGTGGCAATGAGTTGGCATGTTGATGTGGGAAGGTGTTGATGTGTGCGAATCATATCTTGACACATGGCTATTTAATGGAAAATGTGATGGTTCCACGTGGCCCAGTTGTGGGATGCCACATGGCACCCTTTCATTGGTTGATAGTGGGAAAAATATTATGTGACTCCATGTGAGTTGAACCTGTGACCTCCGGGCATGGGGGAATGACTTGGCAGGTCTGGGATACCAACCTGCCCATGGTGGAACTTGTTAACCATAGTCCAAATTAATTGTTTTAACTGAAATGTTGGTTTAATTTGTGGAGTAAAGGGCTGGGGCCTAGCTCCAATCCCCAAATATATGCCTTTTCATATAACCTTAACACATGACCGAGACCTCCAAAAGGATGGCACGTGTGGTATGGGGTTAGTGTCGGTCGACTGGGCTAGCTTGCCGAACATGGTGCGTGATCAGGAGCTAAGGCTAATGGATATGGGGCATGTGGAGCATCGGGACATGGCCACATGGGCCAATCCACATGACCAGAAGAAAACATAGGAGTAGCTAGCCGGTGGGTGTGGAAAGTTAGTCCGACACCCGACCACATGGGCCATACGATCTAGTCCTCCACCAGGGAAAGGGTGCCAACACCTTAACGGTGCAACACAAATACCCAAGTTTCAAAAATGGTGTGTGTGCCAAGTTTTTTAAATGGGAAATCACATACAGCTGGGTTCATAGGTCTGTAGGTGCGTTTTGTAGAACAAAGGACTGCAAGTTTATTGCGGAAAACTCCCAAGAGTGTATTTTCTTCAATTTTTGGCCAATCCAGGTGCAAGAAGAGCCCAACTAGAATTTTGGAGCCGTTGGAGCCATCTATTTATAATTTTGAGCATTGCAAAGTATTGTTTTTAATACTTTGAGCTTATCATGAGAATGATCCATTGAGGAGAGCAACTTAGCGGGCCATTTCTGGGAGCTTCGTTCATCCGTTTTCAGTGCCATCAGTTGTGATGGGTTCTTGAGATCTAGTAGAACACAATATCAGTTTGTAATCCATTTGAAACTTTTATGATGTGCTTTTGAATCTTTGAAGAGAAATAAGAAAGCCTCACTCACTAATACAAAGGTGCAGAGACGTAGGCGAAATTGCCGAACTCCATTAACAACTTTTGCTGTTATGGTTTGCTGATTCTTGTGCTTATTTCTAAATTTGTATATTGCATTATGACTACCAAGTTACATATTTAATTCTTCCTCTTTCATCAATTTCCTAAATGGTTAATGAAATCATGTTTTTAAAACTCAACCATAGTATTTAAAAGATTTTTTTGGATCAACTAAGATCGCTAATCTAGTTAGGCCATATGAATGACCCAACCTACATCAAATATTATGTCCACAACTTTCCTGGTGCTCTGCCTGATGTAGTAGAGAAGTATTTCAAAGATTAAAATATTAATACCAGAGATGTGTCATTAGCAATGATAGATAGGCACAACGACATTGTCATCCAAGAACATTGTCTTACAAAAAGGGTTACTAAAGATTTCAAACTCTTCGAGCACATGTTTACTCCTCTATGCGAATAAGTAGGAGATATGTCTAAATGGGGATATGGTGCTTTCAACGAAGCACACCAAACTATTAAATCCTTTAAATTCCATTGCAAGCATAAATGAAAGTTTGATACTTTCAAATCTAGATGGACTCCAAACAAGAAGAAATATGAAAGAATATATAAGCCCAAGCATCATAAGATTCCTGGTCTGAAGAAAATAAGAACTCCTTCAAAGAAGATAATCTGTTTCAATTTCCACAAACTAGGACACTGGGCCAATGAATGTCCCAACAAGAAGAAAAAACCAAGGCTATCAACTTTATTCACTGAAGATATTGATCCTAAATGGTGGGACCTTTTTTTCTATTCTCCTTCAGAGTGTCGAGAAGGAGAAATTAGATATCTAGACCCCTCAAAATTCTTTGATAGTAATTGTCTTTCTGATACTAATTTAGAATTTAGTGACTCAAGGTATCACACTCTTCTTGATCCACTAGATTATTGAGAAGATAACAAACTACAATATGAATTCTAACAAAATTTAAAAGTTTTTAGATGGAAATATATTTTATTTTATTTTAGCAGTTTGTTAAGTGAATGAAAATAAAAATTTATTATAATAATTATATTTAGAATAGTTTTATGTGTATAATTGTATTTGTTGTACATTAATATTTATTAAGATACTTAAAATTAAATTTAAATCTTAAATAAATTTAACGAAATAAATACCTTCAATTATAATAATGTAATCAAAAACTTATTTTTACAATTCGATATACTTATACTCATGTTAACTAAAAAATCCATCAAAATAAATATGTGTGTTTTTCAATATTCATTAAATTAGACACTATAAAAAATATTTCAAGGTAGCAAATTGTTTCCCTTAAGATACTTAAGACGAATAAGGAATATTGAAGGTGTTGATTTTTCTATATGGGATGATATATGAGATAATATTGTATATGAGATGATATGATTGATTCATTATTACAATGATGAATGTGCCAATTATATAGAGAACCTAAAGGAACATATGGTGACCATCCATGAAAGGACGCGTCTTTAATAATTATAATAACTATTTATTATTATTATTATATATATTAATAATGTTATTAATAATTATATTATTAATTATTAATCTGGGAGAATGTCTTCCCGATGTTGTACAAATATAAACACTCCCTCTCAATGAGGGAGACATTATGAACCTCAAGCACCTCAATTATTTTGTCCTTTGAAGACTACGACTGAGCCATTCTCCTCAGTCAAATCAGAATGACCACTCTGGAGAATGTCTGCCCGATGATTCTAACTTCAACACTACTTCTCAGCTAGGGAGACATTCTGCATCACGCCAAGATTCTTGATTTTGAACTCTGAGGCCAACTCCCTCTTACACTTGTGAATGAGAGTTTGGTGATGTAATCATCTTTGACATGCACCCAGTTGATGTATACTTTCCCAGATAGAACTCAGTTGATGTATGCTTCTCCCACATAACACCTCGGGTCTCCAACGGTCATTGTCAAGTAACATGATCAAGGATAGAGACCACACCTGGGTCATTCTTCTTAGCCAAGTCAGCATGGCCATCTGAGAAGAATGATTGATGCTAATACACAGAGAATATCAACACCCTATGTCACTCTCATTAGCCAAGTCAACATGGCCATCATAGGAGAGTTCCCGATGCTAATACATGGAGAACATCAATGCCCTGGGCCATTCACCACTAGCCAAATCAACATGGCTAATCCTATGAGTGAATGTATCATTCTCCTCAGACAAATCAACATGTTCCCTTTGGGAGAATGTATGCCTGATGCAACCACCTGGAGAAACATTGACACCTCGAGTATTTTCCACTCCTTATGAAATCAACATGACTAAGGAGAAAGACTACACCTGGGTCATTCAACACTAACCAAATCAACATGGCTAATCTTGTGAGTGAATGTATCATTCTCCTCAGTCAAATTAGAATGAGCCCTCTGGGAGAATGTCTGCCCAATGATACTCATCTGTGGATGTGTACTGGATCTTAACAACTCGCTTCTGCATCATGTCTCAGATGAAGTCCTATAAGAAACTTATGAAGCCACACTGCTTCATGGATTACGATACTAGCTGCTATATACTTTTCCTCTACTTTCCTTCTGACTGGATTCCTTCACTGAAACAAGGGAATCCTCTCCAGGTGGCAGGAGGTCTCATATATCCTTAAGGTCTAGCCTCCTCTCTTTCAGTCCTGGAGGACATCTCTCCCATATGAATCTGAATCCAAAGAGGAATCATTCCTAAATGAAAGTATCTAAGCAACTGACTCTCTTTGAGATCAAGCCCACTCTAATTCTGGATGCTCCCTATGAAGCTTGACTCCCTCTGGGGATATATAGTCTTCAAAGTCATCTTCTCCCTATGCATGTGTTTACCTCCTCTTCTTCTTCATTGCATGGATGTGCACAACTCTATGTATGGATAGTATTTCTTCATGTTGCTTCCTGCGACTGTCATTATGGCTCCTTCTCAAAGCTATTACATGTGACCTTCCTAGAGAAAGAAAAAAGAAAAACAAAAAGCATCTCCCAGAGGAGATCAATTTATATTGTTCACAATTTCATTATCAATATGAGTATTTACTTAATGGTAGTTGTACCAACAATAATCAAGTGTTAATAGCAATAACAAATAAATATTGCCACTCTGGTTACAACACATACTTAAATTGCAACAATATAAGAAACTATTAAACCTAATATGTAAACCTTCTTGGAAGCACTACAGGCTAAAGAACATACTCATCACCCTTCTCTTCAACATCTACTGCATGTGCATGGTGATTCTTCTTTCCTTTTTCATATTTAAGAGAGCATTGTTTGGAATAATGTCCCATATCTTGACAATTTTAGCATTTGATATTTGATGCATCCTTCCTGTAGCGTGGTTTATTAGGATTCTTTGAGATGTCTTCTTCCATTTCCTTTCTCTTCTTTACTTGGGAAACAAGTGCTTGATTTTCATCATCATTAATTTTCAATGATTTGGATATCAACCTGGATTCCTCTTGGGTGCAGTAAGCCCATAGTTTGTTGAATTTGGGAAATTTTCTCCTGGCGCAAATCCCTTGAACAAATGGATCCCAAGAGGAGGGAAATCCATTAAGTGTAGTAGTCATGATTTCAACGTCTTCTATTGGATATCCAATGGATGCTAACTGGTCTTTGATTTGGGATATTCTCATGAAATAGTTGATATTGTTTCTGAATAGTTCATGGTCACATTTCTGAGTTGATTCCGTAGAGTAAGATTTTGACTGGTATTCTTACTTTCATAAAGTTTGGTTAGGGCATCAAACATTTCCTTCAGAGTCTTCAGTTCTGATACATTAGGTATCAAATGATCCTTTATTGAGTCTGTCAAGATCCTCTTGGCCTTGACCTCCTTCTTCCTAAAATTTTCTTTGGCGTCTTCTTCTTCTGGTTCTGGAAGCATCTGCTTGATGTGATCCAATATATCATTCTCTTATAGAATGAGAAGAACTATGTGCTTCCATGATTTGAAGTTATCTTCTGCATCTAATCTATCTTCAACTCTCATGCCGATTGCCATTTTTCACTAGTAGAAACCCTAACACTGAAAAATCTCAATTTCTCAAAATTCACCAAACGTCCTTGGGATACTGCTCAACGAGATTAACAATTTATTGCAGCCGCAAGGTGTCGCTATAGAGATCTTCCTTCCAATGGTCAAACTGTTATGAAGGTAACCAATTCTAACAACATGTTGATTTTTCTATATGAGATGATATATGAGATAATATTGTATATGAGATGATATAATTGATTCATTATTACAATGATGAATGTGCCAAATATATAGAGAGCCTAAAGGTGCATATGGTGACCATCCATGAAAGGATGCGTCTCTAATAATTATAATAACTATTTATTATTATTATTAGTATATATATTAATAATATTAATAATAATTAACAATTACATTATTAATTATTAATTTGGGAGAATGTCTTCCCAATGTTGTACAAATATCAACAAAAGGTGGCATCTTTTGCCCCTTCAACTACTTAAATGGCACCAAGTTAGTATATACACAAGGTATTTTTTTAATGTGAATTAGTTGGGACTTGTGATAAATTCTTTGATCCCCTTGATTGTGGTCCCTTTATCATATCAATGCTTAAGTTTGAGGGTGGCATTATTATATATGAGTGCTTATTTCTTGGAGGTGAGGATGGAATTCATACATAAGTGCTTATTTCATGGAGGTTTTGAGGGTGGAATTCATACACAAATGTTTATTACTTGCAGGAGGGTAAGAACCCATTTTATAAGATGATATGTACCTCATGTTGTTGTGCACACATATGGATTAATATAACCCATTTTATGGGATGATAAATACATCTTGTTGTGCATAATAAGTGTTTTAATATTTTAAATTAATGTTGTCATGGAATGTTATAGGTGTATACAAATCGTATTTTTTTCATATATTTTAGTTTAAAATTGGAATATTATTTATGGCATTATGAACCACCTTAAAACTTATTTAAATCAAAGTTGGGAAATATGTTATAAGAGCAATTATGGGAAATTTGTTATAGGAGTAATTAAACCATTAAATAATTTATGTGGCATTATAATTGTTTAAATCGATGTAAATCTATTTTAACTCTGGATTTATCATGTGTTAAGAAGGATTAAATATTTTGAGGTGTAAATTATTCCTCAAGTTTTTTAAAATTAAAAAAGTATTCACTTAAATGGTGTGTGTGTGTGTGTGTGTGTGTGTGTGTGTGTGTGTATTTCAATGGAATACACATCTTATGTAACTCTCCAGGTACTTCCCCTCATTTCAAGGATGGTACGAGAGGTAAACTGATGTAGTTTTGGCATCCTAACCCAACGGGGACATCGAGTGAGGTCCTCACAAAGGTAACCATCCCCGGGACTTGATGTCAAGACCTTCTGCTTACAATACATAGCTCTCAACCACTTGAGCTAACCCACCGGGATAAAAAAGTGTGTGTGTGTGTGTATTCACTTAAAGTTTTTTTACTTTCAATTGCTTTATAATAATAATAATCTAATTTAAGGTCACGACCAAGCCATACACCAAATTGGTGTATGATACCCTCTTGTTTGTGGGACAAGAGACCCCATCTGCACAACTATTTGACTGCTAAAGTCTATGGAGGAATACATACCTTACCCTGATCCGAAAAGATCTTTTAAATACTATGGTTAAGTTTTTAAAGCATGAGTGCATTAACCATTTAGGAATTGAAGGAAAGATGAAGAATCAATGATATAGCATGGAAGCCATATTAAGATATCCAGATTTGAAAGTAAGAACAAAGAATCAACAAACCATAAAAACAAAGTTGTTAATGAAGTTCGAAAATATTGCCTACGTTTTTGGGCCTTTGTTTCAATGGGTGAGGCTTTCTTATTTCTCTTCAAAGCTTCAAAAGTACATCAGAAAAGTGTCAAATGGATTAAAAACTGGTCTGGCTGTTTTCTTCTAGACCTGAAGAACCTAACACAACTGAAGACACTGAAAATGGTTCAACGAAGCTCTCATAATTGTCCCATGAAGTTCCTCTCCTCAATGGCTTCCCTGCATAAAATTGACTTTGGCTTCACAATTCTATAGCATTTATCCTCTTTTGAACCTCCTAAGGTTGCCAAGAACCTATGGTTTATATAGGTTTTAAGTTGGCAACAACCTCCCAACTTACTCCCAAGATATGGCCTCAAAAAGGGCTCCAGATCTCCCAAAAATGACCAAAATCCATCAAAAATAGGCTTAAAATCATTAAAAATCTTATCATATGGTTTAAAACCCAAACATTGGGCAAATGTTAGGCTCAACCCCCTTCCTTTGTGCTCCTGGGCATATGGGGAATTTCCATATGGCCTTGGGCTGAAACTGGTGCACTGACCCCTTACCTTTCGGGTCTTGGTCATGTGGCTTGGCCATATGGCATCACCCTAATCCTCCACGCAAAACTCCCCTAGTATAGCTCCTGGTCTCTAGCCCCTGGTCGATCGAGGCTGGCCCCCACCGACCAAGGCTTATCCCTTATATAGTACCACCACCAATTTAAAACAAAATTCGGCCGAATAGGGTCAAGCCCTTCCACGTAGCCTGACTAGTCCGACCCTTGGTTGTTAAGTCATTTCCCATTCCATGAGGTTAGGGGTTCGAATCCCCTAACTCATAACAAATTTTTGAACTAGTTGTCATTGGAAAAATTCGGGGTGCCATGTGGAACCCTTTGATTGGGCCATGTGTCACCCTTAGATTGGTCCGTACCAATATAGTTAGCAGCACAGTCAACGTCCAATAAGCCTGCAACATCATCGTCATACAACCCAGTCAGCTGCCACGTCATCTTCCATACAACCCTATCACCTGTCGAGTCACTTGCCATGTCATCTGTCGTACAACCACGTGTCATGTGTACTGCACAGTCACCTTGCCACGTCATCTTCCATACAACCCAAATATCATCCATACAACCATGTGTTAGCCTATCATTGGGCCACATCATGTACAGACTGCCACATGTCATCCATATAGTGACATGCGTCAAATCCATACAATGCCAACTCAGCCCGAAAATGACGAATCCAAGTGACACGTGTCACCTCCTAGTGACACCACGTCAGTATGATGATGCCATCTTGACATCATGTTGATGTCATCCTACCGTAAAGCTGACATCACCTGTAGAACCTACCGACGTCAGCATTGACTTTGACCAGTTGACTTTTTTCATGTTTGGGATTTCAGTTAGAACGAGATAAATTTCACATACGATGTCCGTTTGAGGAAACAATTATATGGTTGGAATCAGTGCGACGAGATGGACATAATGGAGCTGGTTTCATCCGATTCCGAGAAATTTTATTTTTAGGCCTTCCTGGATCCATTTTGGATCATACCCCCCTCTAGATTTTAAACTGTGATCTCCAAGGAGGAAACACATGTTCTTTGTTGAAATATTTTCTTTATGGTCTACATTGAAATAAATATATTTTTAAATATTCTAATTTTAAGGTCATGACCAAGCGAGACACTAAATTGGTGTATGAGATCCCCTTGTTTGCGGGATAAGAGACCCCCTTTGCACGATGATATGACTGCTAAAGTCTACGAAGGTGTACATAACCTACCCCACTATGGACTTCAACCCGTGACATTGATATATATATATATATATATATATATATAATCTAATTTTAAGGTCACGACCAAGCGAGACACCAAATTGGTGTATGAGACCCCCTTGCTTGCGGGACAAGAGACCCCCTTCGTGCAACGATTTGACTGCTAAAGTCTACGAAGCTGTACATAACCTACCCCCCTATGGATTTGAACCCATGACATTGAAATATTTTTTTGTTATTAATATATATTTCTTAAATGCCATGTGTGAACTCCATGTTGATCATGTAAGGAATTAAAATCTCCCTCATACTAGGCTATAGAAATGACCTCTCAACACAATGAGTATGTGAGAGATAGGGGTAAATATTACCATTCTAGACCAAAGTCTTTATAGAGTGGTATCAAAATTTATGTTTAAGAACATGATAGTTTGGTATTGAAACTATATGTTAGACATTATGGTTGTTATGTGTAGTTGTTTATGATTGGAATGTAGCATAGTTCTAATATGTGTTTTAATAATAATAATAATAATTAAGTAGTTAAGCTAATATATATATAGATCTTGTTGTATTTATGGGTTGTTAATTTATTTTAGGATTTTCACCTAGTTTTGAATATAATTAATATGGGACATACTTGTTAGGATTGGGGGTTGAAATTGGTTTACTTGATTACAATGAGTGTCTCAAGTTGTTTCTAAACCATAATTCGATGGACATCCTTCTAACGCTTCTTTATGTAACATACATACAATGTCGCGCAAGTCGACGAAGTCATCAGGCATGCCAAACTCGGGGGGTCCAATATCCTTCATTTCCTTATTGATTTTGACCCATCTCTTCTCACACTTGTCTCATTTTCCTTGAATCCCACGATGAGGCTCCCGATCCATTCCTACCCAATACTCGGATGCATCTTTCCTGCAATAAAAAATGAAATTTTTTAGAAACCACATTTTATGTAACTAGCAAAGGTGACATAAAGAGGGTTTGAACTTGGTTTACTTGATTACAATGAGTGTCTCAAGTTTATGGAACACCCAATCAAAGCTCGGACTATGCTGCAACAGTTAAGTTCCAGTCTATTCAAGTATCAGGCACATGCGGTAGAGATACGAGAGATTTACGCGACTCCGATGGAACAACATAGATTCCCATATGCCAACACCTACGAGGAGCTGTTCGTTAAGTGGGAAAAGTATGAGAAGAGCCACCTTCTTAAGTGATATCTTGAGATGACTCTTATACAAAAAGATAGGAGAGAATGCCATGTGGTGAATTTGGTTTTACTTATCTACACTTTAGTCATTATTTTTAGTTAATTTTATGTTATAAATAGGGGCATCGACCGATTAGTAAAGGGTCGATGGTTGTTGCAAGAAAATCTCATTTTTGTTTTTGTTAAGAACTATTTCGGAGCTGCCTTTAATTGAGAAGTCCTTCTGGACTAGAGACAAGATTATGTTTTCATCAAATGCGTGTATGATTGGATGTGGAGAAGAACTATTTACTATCCTGTCTCATGAATGGATCCAGTAACAAGTAAGAGCTATTAAATCTATTGATAAGTTATTTGATGCAATGTTTTCAGTTCTTTCTTTAATGATGAAAATGAATCATTGTGTTATTATGTGATGGATGATTAGAGTTAAGTGAATTATTTTACTTACCATTGTTTATAACATGTATGTTTTCTTCTGATAATTTATATCTCAGTCAATAATTGGAATATTCACATGGTTAACGTATTAGTACTAGGCCCATGGTAGGCGATCATTTCCTACATGCTCGAGTAAAGGGTTATCCCAAGCTCAACCTCCTCCAATAGTTAAACATGTTTTCATTTTGTTACCTAGTTGGTTTATACCGACTTCCATATTACATCGGTCCCACCTAAGAGAAAATACAAAAAAAGAGAAAGTCCAAACTGAAGGAGAAACCTTCACAAGATAATGTAAAGCCCATTGATTAATTGGCTGGATCGTAAGATCTGGAGAAACATTCCACTATTAAACACTACAGAGTCTAATCGGGCCTCGGTGGCGGGCTTGGTTCCTCTTGTTGATTTAAAGGGATTTAGGACCCATCAATAGAATTAGTGCTAGAAGGAGGGCTTGAAGAATGAATGGCTGAATACATATTTCACATAATATTCCAGACAACCTGTAGATTCGAAACAACCCGCATGCATGGACAGTCATTCCCAAGAAAACCACCAAACATTGAGTACTCTTGAAATGAGTAACTCACCCCAAGATGAGGAAGAATGCCTGTACCCGAATATACCTTATGCTCTTCCTCATGAGGAATTGAATCAATTTAAAAGAATAACAAGAGCATACACCCGACAGATCGATGCACTGTCCTTAGCTCCGATACTTCCTCAAAGACAAAAAATAAGAAGACCAGTGGTCAACTCCCCCGACTAGGTTTTTGTGCAAATAGTAGAAGACCTAATAGATTTCACAATCATTGAAATCGAACATCCTCTTAAACTAAGCCCTGAAACAACAATTGGAAACGTCTCTGAGCCGAATGATTTTTCGGAAGAGGAAGCGTTTAACTTAGAAAGCTCATTTTCAGGATCTAAAGATATGGAAGACAACAATGACCATGATGAAGAAAGGGGAAACCCACCTCATAACAATCAACCTTGGTTAGCCAGAGACACTTTGGCCATCCCAGGGTGAGTCCCTAACCTTCCTCGACATCCAGAGAAGTTACTTCCTAAGTTTGACCTCGAGACCTCAGGATTACCTGAAGACCATATCAAGAAATTCATACTAGCGATCAGACTTATGAATGTCCAACATGAAGATGTAGTTTTCATGCTTTTCCCCTACACTTTTGAGAATTCATCTTCCACATGTTATTTTAACTTACCCGTAGGATCCATAACTAGTTGGACGAAGTTTCAAAAATATTTTCTGGATAAATTTGCAGAAGAAACTACTACAAGAGATTTTATGGATGAGTTGTTTTCCACCACCATGAGTTCGAAGGAAAGGGTCAAAGACTTCAACCAAATATTCACAACTATCTTAAATAAATTCTAGCCCGCAACTAAACCTACTCAAGAGTTGCAAATCAAAGTATATGTTAATGCTCTCCCAACTTCTATTTCCATGTTTGTGAAGAGGGCTACCAAACTAATCCTAGCTGAGAATTTTGAAGAAGCCAAAACGATAGATTTCCAAATGAAAGGATGCAAAGAAAGTCGGGTCTCCTTAGTTAAGGCAGAGTGAGATATAGACTCATGGTTAGACAAGTTGGTGAGGAGGAGACTCATGTTCATATCTCGAAGTGATAGAGTTGTTGGGAAGATATTTCTAAATAAAATAGAAGGATTTCCCAAGAGATTTATGGCCACCCTAGAACAGAGAAGACCCATATCCATACTGGAGAAATAAAGGACCGTTGTTTGGTGCTTACTAGAAATAAACTAGAATTGGTAAGGGGAGGTCATCGAGGGACTGTGTAAAAGAGAAGGGACTCCCTTGTGTAGAGGAACTCTAGTTGGAAAGGTACTTGATAAACACATGGAGGTCATGAGCTCAGTGGGAGGAGGGAAACTTCTATTGTTTCCAGTGGAGTGAAGGAGAGTAACCTTCCTGGACCATTTTCTTAGTTGGGAAATCAACTAAATCAATACCCTTATGGTATCATGGCTTGGCATGGGGGTCACATGTTGTAGGTAGGGATATTGCAACATAACCTAAGGTTGGGAGGAAATGATTCCTCTCTCAATTAATTGGTTGGTATGATATTTCACTAAAAAGATAAGTTCTTAAACTTAATATGTTTGATGTGTAATTAATTATATAAATGTGTTGTTTGTGGTTTAAATGGTAAATGTGAACAAATGTAAGGAACAATTTAATTCCTGAGTAAAAGGGATTATGCATGTTTGTTTCCATTGAAAACCTATTGGAACTACATAACCAAGTGAGAAATGTAATGATAGGGCATATCCCTATGAGATCCGTGAGTCTTTAAATGGAAAGATTGCAAGATATGAAGAAAATACTCACCCAAAACATGTAGGAATGCCCTGATGCATGAGGAAAATTTATGTGCATCTAAGGAAACTTAATCCTTGTGAAATTTTTAGCTTTTAAATGGAAAGTTTACAGGATATACAAATCTTGAACCGGATTTCAGGGTGAGAATTCCTTAGTCAGTTTCTTAGTGAAGCTGAGAGCCAAGAAGGTCTAATGGAACCTTAATGATGGCTTAGAATAAACTATGGAATAGTTAACTCATGCTTCATATTGCTATCTTGAGAAAACCCAGTGTTTTGAGTCGAGGCTATTCGTAGCCATTGATTTGTTGTAGCGAGTTTATATAGACCATTCATTAGATAGTGCTACCATCAGAAGGACAAAGTGTGGAGTTGTTAGGGGACTTTGACATGCAAAATCCAAAGTCAGCGAGCACCGCTGATACACTGGATAGTGGTATGAGTGATTTTGGACCATTGCTGCTGGTTTTAGCTCTATTGGAAGGATGGATATTAGAGGTCTGGAAGGAGGGATTGAGAAAGGAGTCCAACGACTTGGGAGTCTGAGGAATATTGATCTATTAGAAGGAAACCATATGATCTTAGCCAATAGATATAGTATGGTTTGATCTGAGTAGGTTGACCTTAGAAACCTAACTTCCATGTGGTTGTAACCTCTGAGTAAAACCTAACCATTAGATGAAGTGAACAAGGATAATTAGATTCATCATGGTGGGAATCGTTAGAGTGAGTCGGTTAGAGTGGTTATGAAACTGAAACAAATGCACTCTGATGGTGAGGAATTTCAAGAGATAATAAGAGTCATCAATCAGGGAGAGGACGTGGTGTGAAGTGAACAGTAGGATTGTCATGGGATCCACCTGTTCATCTAGTGAGCAGTTGAGAAGGCAATATTTAACCGTCAGGTAAATTAAAGAACCAACGAGATCAAAATTGTTGATTTCCAAACTCCGAGAGCCATTGGATTTGAAGGAATGATCCAAGGGAAATAATTTTTGGGTTGTAACATGTTGTTCCAATGGGAAAAGGTATGAGTTGATCTAGATCATTGAACTGGTGGCGAGTAGCAGCACTAACCGTGTGATTGAGGGTATATTGGTCCTTAGTCTTAGAAACAATCTCCATAGAAGGAATTCATTGGTAGTTTGGTGGTTGAATAAGTAAGATTTCATATGATAATTATTGTGATAAGAGAAGTCTTCACTTAAATAGTGATGAACTGAAACCCTGGAGGGTAAACCCAGATAACTACCTCGAGAAGAGAGAAGAAAATTGAACATCCCTCCAACCTTAGTGAGATTAGGGGGTTGGGTGTGCTACATAGTGGTATCAGAGGATAATTCAAACTCTAGTCTTGAATGGGTCACCGAGACCGCTTGATTTTTTTAAACCACCTTTTATTTTTCCAAGAATGCATGTTTAAAATGATTATTGATGTAATGGATAACAATGGGTTACTATTTCATCATGTAGGACATTCTGAAAAGAAAGTAGAAGTGAATGGTGCAACATAGCATGGAAGACACCTCACACCTCAGAGAAAATGAATCTAATGGTCGAAGGGATAGAGAAACCCATCTAGATTTGGTAGCCATTGTCAGAAGTCTGAAGGAAAACAATGAGAGGCTGATGAGAGCTTAGACTGAGCATACAATGTTGAGCACAATAGTACTGTAGAGCTTTTCATAAATTTAGAAACATTTGTAACACGGACCAACCATAAGTAATGAATAATTGAAACAATCAAAGAGGTTTAAAACCCCTTTGAATACCCAAAAACATGGATTAATCCATAACAATGTGGGAAGGAGTTCTTCCAGTAAGAGGCATTGGGATGAAAGGAAGGCAGGTATGGTGGAAGTATTTCCACATAATCATCCGATGGGAAGACTAATTCCAAGGAGCTATCCAGTGGTGACACTAGAGTGAGTCTTCCCAGGAAGAAGAAGAAGAGACATTGACAACATTATGTAATTGAATAAATTAAAAAGGTTAAACCACCTAGCTTTGATGGAGAAATCAAGAAGGGAGAAGAAGCCAAGGCTTGGT
Organism: Picea engelmannii; assembly: GCA_009831015.1. Taxonomy (NCBI): domain Eukaryota; kingdom Viridiplantae; phylum Streptophyta; class Pinopsida; order Pinales; family Pinaceae; genus Picea; species Picea engelmannii. The sequence continues at coordinate 108,578 of ML785569.1, forward strand.
TGTTGGGACTTAAGAAGCATTTTTAGGTACACAACTACTTAGACAATATGAAGGTGAATATTTCCATCTTTAATTTGAATGGAGGAGCTTCCATATGGTGGGAAAACCTCAAGGAAGTAAAAGGGTTGAAAGAGAGAAATCTAACTTGGAAGTAGTTTGAGAAGTATTTGTTGGATTACTGAGAGGGGGGGGGGGTGTGAACCAGTAATAGAGAAATAATCCTTTTTAACCACAAAATGCAAGTGTTATGTCAATGTAGCATTATCATCCAATAGTTGCAATGTAAATAAACAATGAAAAAATGATAAATCATACACATACATAATACACCAGTGTTTTTATGTGGAAACCCAAAGCAGGAGGAAACCACAAAACACCTTTTCTTCTATGTCTTTAAGAATTACATTCATTGGAAGGACCAACTTCCTTTGTTTTCTAGCTTCAATTGGAAGGAGGATCCAAACCCCTAGTTTCTTAGGTTACAACGTGAATGAAGCTCCAACTCCCCAATTCTCTGGATACAACCAGAAGGAGGCTACAACCCCCTAGTTTCTCAAGCTACAACTTGAGGGAAGCTCCAACTCCCCAATTCTATGGCTACAACTAGAAGGAGGATACAACGCCCTATGTTCTCCAACTACAACGGGGATGTGGCTACAACCACCTTTCCTTGCCCCATCTAACTTCCCTGACGTAGAAGTAGAATGATGGAACCACTGCCACACTATCACTATGAGATATACTACTGTAAACATGTACCAATCAACCTGTAACAACCTGTAACAACCTGTACCAATAACATGTGCCAACTTATACCATACATCAACTTGTACCTCAACTTGAACCATAAACAAATGCATCAACCATGCACCAAACCTGTACAAATAACCTATCACAATAACCTGTCCAAACAACTTGTAATCAACCTGTACCATAAACAAGTGCATCAAACATGCACCAATCTGTACCATCA
>ML785569.1:110002-132028 GCA_009831015.1 Picea engelmannii
CCACTTTCCTTATTTTAGGGTTAACCCACTTCTAACCACTTGTCCACTTAGTAATTTCTCCATTGAATTTATTATTTAAATAATTTCTTTTGTATCCAGTTTGACTTATAGTACACTCATCACTTCACTTTATTATTTACCTTCTAAAATCTCTTAAACCACTTTCCTTATTTTAGGGCTAACCTACTTCTAACCACTTGTCCACTTAACAATTTCTCTATTAAATTTATTATTAAATAATTTATTTTGTACCCACTTTGACTTATAGTACACTCATGACTTCACTTTATTATATAAATAATTTTTTCTTTGCAACACTTTGACTACTTTGACATTTTGGGCCTTCTAGATGACTCATGAGGGTTCTCCAACTTCACATGGCCATAAATATCTAATCGTGAGGAGTTATGTGACGTTCCACATACAACCGGAAATGACATGACATGTACTATCCATATAGAATATTATTACCTTCAAATATATTAAAAATCATTCCATTGTACATAAAAAAAACTTGGTTCCATTACCCAAACCTTTGTGCTACCAGAATTCACTACCAACCTTTTTTCAAGGGTTGACATCAATGAAAACCAACCCAAATAATCAACAATACTCCCCTTTGTCATTGATGACAACACTATGATGCAATATTGAAGTGATATCATTCATGCTCCCCCTGTGACCATTGCTCCCCTTGGAACCATGCATTTGTGCTCTTTCTCCAAGCATTTACCTTTGCATATGATAAATATCTCCCCCTTTGTCATCAATGGAAAAAGGTATATTTCCATCTAGGGCTTCTCCCCTTATGTAAAATGTCCTCTTTATGGTGATTCCTCGTGTAAATCTAATACATATAAGATAAGCATTCAAAATCATTCATTTTGGAGTATAAATTACTCAGAGTCTCTGAAGAAAATACTCAAAGGCTTCTTGTGGAAGTGATTTTGTAAAGATGTCTACCACATGTTCTTTTCTGCCCACATATTCAACTCCAATGTTCTTCTCTGCAACCTGTTCTTGTAGAAAGTGATACTTGATTGGAATGTGATTCTTCTTGGAGTGCATCACCAAGTTCTTTGAGATATTGATGGTGCCTGTATTATCACAATAGATTGGAATGGACTCATCATACTCAACATGTATATCTGTCATAGTTTGTTTCATCCATAGAACCTGTGTACAACATCCTTCTACTGCAATATACTCTGCTTCGACTATAGATAAAGATATTGATGATTGTTTCTTTCTTAGCCAAGATAATAAACACTCACCCAAGTAGAATTCTACTCCACTGGTGCTTTGTCGGTCATCAATGCAACCTGCCCAATCTGCATCTATGTAGGAAACAAGTGATAGATCCTTTCCTTTTGGATACCATAATCCAAACCCTTCTGTTCCTTTGAGATATCTTAAAATCCTCTTCACTGCTAAGATATGTGTTTCCTTTCATGATACTTGAAATCATGCCACTTGTCCAACTGCATGCATTACATCTGGTTTGGATGCTATCACATATAATAAGCCACCAATCATTGACCTATATTGCCTATGGTCTGTAGACTTTGAATCATCATCTCTGCTCAAATTGAAACTAGTTTGCATAGGAGTGGTAACTGGTTTTTAATATTCCATTCTAAACCTCTTTAGAATTTCTCTGATATACTTTGTTTGAGAAATAAAAATTCCTCAGTTGATTTGATGTATCTGAAGACCCAGAAAGAAGGATAGTTCTCAGAGTAATGACATTTCAAATTCATTATGCATATCCTTTGCAAATTTATGGCTTAACCCGTCATCAATACTTCCAAAAATAATATCATCAACATAAACTTCAATTAATAAAATACCATCTTGAGTTACCTTCATGTAGAGGTTGTTTTCTGCACTTCCTTTTCTGAACCTTGCCTGTTGTAAATATTTATCCAGTCTAGAGTACCATGCTCTAGGATCCTATTTTAGACCATACAAGGCCTTCAATTTGCACACATAATCTGCATTCTCTGACAACTGAAATCCTTCTGGTTGTTCAATGTAGACTTCTTCATCAAGTTCCCCATTCACAAAGGTTGATTTAATGTCCATCTAATACACTTTAATATTCTTGGAGCATGCATAAGCTAAGAGATATCATATTACTTCTATTCTGGCAACTGGGGAAAATGTCTCTTCAAAGTTGATTCCTTCAACCTGTGCGTATCCTTTAAATACCAATATAGTTTTGTTCCTTGTAACATGTCCATCTTCATTCAATTTATTTATGAAAACCCACTTAGTGCCAATCACATTCTTATTCTTTGGTCTTAGAACCAATTCCCAAGTGTCATTCTTCTCTATTTGATCCAATTCTTCATCCATGGATTTATTCCATAATTCATCCTTGCTGGCCTCTTCAAAACTGTTTGGTTCAATTCTAGATAAGAGTGCTAGGTGCATTTGTTCTGGTGAACAGATTCTTCTTCTAGTCTCAACTCCTGCATCCTTGCTTTCGATAATCTGATTTGAAGGATGATTTTTCTGTACTCATTTGCTAGGTGTCTTTGGAGGAACTTGCTGAACTTGCTCTTCTACTTCTATCTAATCTTCTTCATCTTTTTCGTAACGTTGTTCCATTGATTCCTTTTCTTTTTCCTTTGATTCTCGTCCACCTATTTCATCAATTGTTACATTGATGCTTTCCACAACTTTGTTCAATCTCATATTGTAATACTTGTATGCTTTCCTTGTACTTGAATAACCATCAAGTACTCCTTTGTCCACAAAAGAGTCAAACTTTCCCATTCTACCATCTTCACTTTTGATGTAGCATTTGCTTCCAAATACTCTGAAGTGCTTCACATTTGTTGGTCTTCCTTTCCATAGCTTGTAGGGAGTTTTGTTATTGTTTTTTATGAGCATTACTCTGTTTTGAATGTGAGATGTTGTATGCACTAAATGTGTCCAAAGAATATCTGTCAATTTGGAATCCATTAGCATTGTTCGAGTCATTTCCTGTGTAAATATCATCCATTATGATAATGTTCCTTTGTCTCTGAACCTCTCTCTAAACCAATCTATGAATCCATGATCTCGTCCACTATCATATATATGTCCAAACCTACTAAGTGTTCTTACGAATCCATCTCTGTCTATACTATCCAAGACTCTACTGCACAACCATCCATAATGTTGACCCATTTATCACTATACTATCATGAAGTATTCACTACTAAAACTGATTTTACTTCTGCTAACTGACTGCTATGGATCTATCTTCTAAAACTCTGCAAGCTGCTTGAAGGATGGTTCTTTGGTCTGTCACAACTATCACATAAACTCCCCATGTCTAATATTCATGTTACCTAGGAGTCTCTAAGACATATGGCTTAGAATAATTCCTGCTCTGATGTGTATTCATCATCATCTTCATTGGTATATTCATCATCTCTCTGAGCTCTGTCTTCTTTCTTTCTGTCTGTGGATTCATCTTTCACTAAAATGCCTGAAATTACAATCTCTTGACCCTGTTCCTTATTTACCTATCCTTCTTTTCTTTTAGTTAATTTCCAAATCATTTTGTATTTGACATCTTTATTTTTATCTGTAGAATTTTCTTCATCTTGTTTTATTACCAATCTTGCGATCTATGGGACCTGGTCTTTGTTCACCCGTTCTTCGTGTTTTCTTATCCATACTTTATTATATATGATATTAGTGTTCTATTTCATGGGAGTATCAATCATGATTCTACAATCACTAGCTATGTGTCCATAATTATGACATTTGTAACATTCAATGTTATGTGGGGCCACATAGATATTTCTTGCTTGAACATTTCTTTTATAATCTCTGCAATCTGCAACCTTATGTCCAAAGTTAGTACAATAAAAGAAATGACCATAAAAGAAATTTTCATACCTGGGAGTGAATGATATTCTTTGTGGCATAGTCCTTCTGAATTTTTTCCTTGACTGATCATGATCATGATTGAAGCTTCTTTGTGGCTTGAACATCGATGGTATTCTTGAAGATGTATCTTCAATAGTTTTCTTAGATTTTGGTTGAACATGATTCCTTCCTTTGAGTACTTCTGCATAACTATTTCTATTTTTTTCATTCTTATTTTCTAGCAACCTAGAGTGCTTCTCTTCATTCTCTATAATTGATGTGGATGTTTCTGTCTCTTCAACGTTATTTTTGAGCTTGATGATTTTACTTCTCAATGTGACAAATTCTTCTTCAAGCTTATCAATCTCTTCTTCTTTCTTCATATTCTGAGACTTCATGACTTATTCTGTTCTTTTCACTTCATCAAGTTGGATTTTTAATGTGATTATTTCTTCTTCAGGTACTTTCTCTTCTTGACCAAACTCTTCCTCAAGCTGGTTTAGATCGTTAGTTATTTCCTTAAGATGATCTGTCAATATATTCTATCTCATTTATGCTTCTTCCTTTTGTGCTGCTATGTTGGATTCCAAATACTTCTTTTGATATTCAATATTTTCTTCGATCTTCCTGACTTCTTCTAGCCGAGTTCTTAAATTCTCGATGACGTATTGGAATTCTTCAAAAATGTGAACACTTTCCTTTTGTTTCATCAATTCTTTCTTGAGTGACTTGTTTTCTTCTCTTAGTTCATCTAAAGCACTAATCAATTCTGCTTCATAATTGTCTTTTTTTTCAATTAGTTTTTCTGTCTCATTTCCTTCATGGCATTCTATTTCAATATGTCCACGTTTTTCACAATTAAAACAAAACAACATACCTTTGTTGATTATGTACTCTTCATCTTCTGAATTTGTCTAACATGGTGAACACATTTCTTCTTGATCTGTACCTACATATTATTTGGCATTTTCTGAATTTGTGATGGGTGAAGAATATATGTCATGTAATTTATTCCAAATTTCTTTGTTTGATGAACATTTACAAACCTTTTCTCTTATCGAATTTTGTAATCCTTCACAGATGAAATCCATTCTATTTTGATATTTTTCTTCACTTTCTTCTTGGCTACAGTCTTTGGCTTTTTTGAACTTTCATATCCTGTAACAACTAATAGCCAAATATAATTTCCCTGTCACTGTAAAAAATACTTTCATCCTTCTATTCCATATCTCATATTTTAAACCATTCTGACAATTAAACATTGGTACTCCATTCTCAGAATAATCCATGATCTCCTTCCAATGGTTAAACTGTTTCCTTAAGGAACATAGCTCTGATTCCAATTGTTGCATTACTGAGAGGGGGGGGTGAATCAGTAATAGAGAAATGATCCTTTTTAACCACGGAATGCAAGTGTTATATCAATGTAGAATTATCATCCAATAGTTTCCGAGTAAATAAAAAATGAACAAATGAGCAATAATATAGATACATAGTATACCAATGTTTTTACGTGGAAACCCAAAGTGAGAGAAAACCACATAATGATTTTTCTTATATGTCTTTAAGAATTACATTCATTGGAAGCACCAAATTCCTTTGTTTTCTAGATGCAACTGGAAGGAGGCTCCAACCCCCTAGTTTCTTAGGCTACAACCTGAAGGAAGCTCCAACTCCCCAATTCTCTGGATACAACCAGAAGGAGACTACAACCCACTAGTTTCTCAGGCTACAACCTGAAGGAAGCTCCAAATCCCCAATTATCTGGCTACAACTAGAAGGAGCCTACAACCATCTATGTTTTATGTCTACAACTAGAAGGTGGCTACAACTACCTGCCCTTTCCCCGTCCAACCACCCGGACGTAGAAGTAGAATGATGGAACCACTGTCACACTATCACTATGAGATATACTACTATAAACATGTACCAATCTACCTGTAATCAAACTGTAACAACCTATACCAATAACCTGTTCCAACATGTACCATACATTAACCTGTACCATAAACAAATGCATCAAACATGCATCAAACCTGTACAAATAACATGTCACAATAACCTGTCCAAACAACCTGTAATCAACCTGTACAATAAACAAGTGCATCAACCATGCACCAACCTGTACCTCAACCTGTACCATCAAAAAGTGCATCAAACATGCACCAAATATGTACCAATCATGAATAAAATACACATAAACTATGACTCATCAATATGTACCAACATCATCAGCTATACACCTCATGTATGTGCCAACTCATCAACTACTTGTCTCAACCATGTACCCCACATGTACCTCAACCAAAATCCCTCATCAATTTCATCATCCAAATTTGTAACTTTGTAATAGACCTGGTGTATATGATCACATACCTACAAACCTTCCTTAACTTTAACAACAAGAGACTAGCATTTTCATCAAACTTTACTTTATTCTGACATGACTAATTTTGGATTATTTAACAACCCTAACTTGAAATAATCATACCTATATACCTGTAATGAATAAATATATGAAAATAGTACACAATGTTCTTCAATGTCTTTAATGCAATTCCTCCAGTTTTCACTACTTGGAACCTCTCAGAAAATGATTTATAGCAGAAATGACATACCTTGTTGAATTTTGGCTTATTCCAGAGAGTAGACTTGTAGAGAATTCCCCGCACATAATATTTGTTGTATGGATCTAAAAATGGTACAACGAATACTAAATACTATACTATAACCAATACATTTGGTCTTACTAAATTTGGATCTGTTATGAAAAAGTTATTACGTTTTTACCCAAAACATCTGTTTTAGACTAGTTTCAGGACTAGCCACAAACCCTATTTTCCACAGAGTGTAACTCAAAAAATAAAATGAACCACAAGATGAATTTTTAATCACAAATACTTGGATATGTTTCCTCAACGACCTCCCAATTTCACCATCTGAATCATTCTAGAAAAAACGTTATTGCAAAAATGGTGAGATGATCTGTAAATAACATCGCTTAGAAAGCATCATCAAAAGAATTTATCCTCCCTTGAATTTCGACCTTCTTTACTTCACCTTCCCTTTGAAATTAGACTTAGATATCATTTGTTTAACTCAATCACTTGTAGATATTCAATATGCTCAAGTGTGATTAAAATGAGATAGCCTTGCCTCTTATTTATACTTTCATGTAGCTTCCTCAAGGGGTTACCTTTTAACCATTTTAACCCACTTTCCTTATTTTAGGGTTAACCCACTTCTAACCACTTGTCCACTTAGTAATTTCTCCATTAAATTTATTATTTAAATAAATTATTTTGTATCCACTTTGACTTATAGTACACTCATCACTTCACTTTATTCTTTACCGTCTAAAATCTCTTAAACCACTTTCCTTATTTTAGGGCTAACTCACTTCTAACCACTTGTCCACATAGTAATTTCTCCATTAACTTTATTATTTAAATAATTTCTTTTGTATCCACTTTGAATTATAGTACACTCATGAATTCACTTTATTATTTAAATAATTTCTTCTTTGCAACCACTTTGACTACTTTGACCTTTTGGGGCTTCTAGATGACTCATGAGGGTTCTCCAACTTCACATGGCCATAACTCTCTAACCGTGAGGGGTTATGTGATGTTCCACATACCACCGGAAATGGAACGACATGTACTATCCATCCATAATATTATTACCTTCAAATATATTAAAATTCATACAATTATACATCAAACAAACTTGGCTCCGTTACCCAAAACTTTGTGCTACAAGAATTCACCACCAGACTTTCTTCAAGGGTTGACATCAACGAAAACCAACCCAAATAATCAACAATATTTGAGGAAGGATTACCTACCAGAGAATTACTTTGATGAGAAGATCAAAGAGTTCCATGAGCATAATTCGGGACAACTTACCATGGTTGCATATGCTAAGAGATTCTTGGAGTTGTTGAGGTATGCTCCTTACCTCAAGGAAGAGAAAACATAGATACAACAATTCCTTAGTGGACTGCCATATTCCTACTATGAAAAAATAAAATTTGACAAACCAAAGACGTTGGAGGAAACCATCAAGAAGGATAAATGTTGTTATGATCAATCTAAACATAAACAAGATTCTTCTAAGGATTGTAAGAGAAAGGATAAGAGTCGATTCCATAAGAAGGGATTCAAATCATTTCCATACAAGAACTCAAAGATGTTGGATCATGTTGTCATTGATGCTAATGGTTTGATTGATCTATGTCATTGATTGATGTCAAGTGATGGATTGATTGATAGGCTTGATTTCTTAATGAACAAATGTATATGTATTTTCCTTGATGAAAATGATAGATTTCAAGTGGAAACCAATCGATGAATATGGATCAATGAGTTGCCATTGATACATGATGCAGTGGTGAATTGATGCAAATATGAATCATTATTGTCTTATCATGATTGATAAGGTGCACAAATGGATGAACTCCAAAGTGGTCCCCTTATGATGAAATCCCTCATGGGAAGACGCTTTGTGGATTGAGTTATCCTAGAAGAATGGTTGAGGACCCATGCTTGTATGTGGAATAATGAGATGAAGATCAATGAAGTTGTTGGTGAAACTATCCTAGATGGATAGTTCTTGTCATGCAATTTCTGGTGGTATGTGGAATGTCACATAACTCCTCACGGTTTGAGAGTTATGGCTCTACGAAGTTGAAGGACCCCCATGTGAAGGCTTGAAGCCCCCAAGGTCAAAGAAGTCAAAGTGCTTGAAAATAAGAAATCATTATTTAAATGATAAATTAAAGTGACAAAATCAAGAAGGATTATTTAAATAATAAAGAGGACAAAATCAAGAAGGAATATTTAAATGATAAAGTATTGGAGAAATTTCTATTTATGGAAAGTGGTTAACCCTAAAATAAGGAAAATAGGTTAAGTGACCTAGAAATGGGTTAAGTAACATTAAAATGGGTTAAGTGACCTAGAGGATGAAATTATAAATAAGACAACTATGGTCTCTTGTAAATCATCCTTTTTGTGGATCAATGGAGAGATTCTTGTGAATATCTTTTGGAGCATTGATGGAGAGATTCTTGGGAGATCATGTTATTGGTGTGGATCTCTTGAGCATGATTGAAGATATATTCTGAGCAAGAGAGCAAGAGGAGGATATCATGGACGCATCAAATTTTCAGCGATGTCAGAGATCTTGATGGAAAAATTCTCGGAGCTTCAGAAACCCTAGTTTCTGAGGTATACGTGGGCTGTCTGTGTATAGGGTGCATATACATTGAAGGTATACATGGGTTGACTGTGTACATGGAGCGTATAGTGGATAAAATCATGGAGATTTGTGTTTGAGCTGGTGCAAAGCTCTTGGATGATGGGGCAGGTTCCAAATCTGCATTCTATGGGCTCAGATCTACCACTGAGACACTGGTATGGTTACATTATTGTCTTGATGGATACCATTGTTTGATGTGTTGTGAATGCTTATGGAATTCTTGGTATGGATTCTATTATGTGTTTTAGTTTGGTTGATTTGGTTGATGGAGTGAGCAGTACTCTTTTGATTCAGTGGTGACATGATTGTTGTGGTATACTAGTTGTTTATACATGATTGAGATAGCATTCGTATTGACTTGTTGTGGAGCATGAACAAGCTATTGGAGAGCTTGGATGTGTTGTGACTGGATGGTGGGCAGATTGGACAGTCAGAGACAAAAGTGAATGATATATTGTTTGCAGATGATCTGAGTTGATCTTGAAGGACAAACCCTAACAACTCAGAAGGTATACATAGGTTGTTGTATACATTGGCCACGTGCATACACGGGCTGTAGTGATCCAGGGTGCATACACACGCTGGCTGCACTACTGACATGTCGCGTACATGTTGACAGATTGATATCTGTTGAGGATTTTTGCCTCATCTCAGTTGGTGCTGAGGGTGTAAGTTGAGTCTTACATTATAGAGTAGGTTCTCTTGTAGAGTTGTACTCTATTCAGTTGTTGCTGATAAACCCCTAGATTGTTGTCCATAATAAAAAGAAAAATTGTACATACATCTTGAGTTTTTTGTGTTCCTTGTGGTGATGATTTGTTGATGATATATTGCTGATATATGTTCACATCTAACTGACTATAAATGATATCAATGGGTAATGAACAAATGTTGAATGTTAACTAAAGAGTTTTATGTAAAGAGGGAAATTTTGGGAAAAAGATCCCCACACTCATTCACTCCCCCCTCTAAGTGTGGTAGGTGTGTCCAACAATTGGTATCATAGAAAGACTTCACTACAAGCCTTAAAAAGATTGAAGGAGATCCATAGACACACAATGGATGATGAAGTTCCAATCCTTGATGAGGAAAACTATTCTACTTGGAGAATAGAGATGATATTATATTTGAAGACAATGGGAGAAAATATTTGGAAGGCAACCATTGGTGGATCGGTTCCCTTGAAGAACAAGTCAAAGTTTGTAGCTCAAAGGGAAGGAAAGAAGAATGATGCATTGGTTCTCAAGACCATTCTTAATGGACTCTCAAGCCCTATCAAAGAGAGCATCGGACAATGCACTTCCGCCAAGGATCTATAGCTAAGCTAGAGGAAAAATATCAAGGAAACAAGGAGAAAGAAAATATTTAAGATCACTCCATCAGGATCACTAAAGGTAAAGAATCTACAAAACTCTTGAATGCATTATTTATAAATGTGATTTTGAAAACATTTTACGTGAATATAAAGAATCAAGTGATGGTAGCACAAAGGAAGATCTTGAAGACATTTCAAATGAAGACAAAGAATTATGTGTTGATGTTGACAAAAAGGAATATAGTGAAGATATTTCAAATGAAAGTAAATAACCCTCAAAACCCCCTTGATTGCAGTGACGATGATGAATTTTTCTCTACAAGTGAAGAAGAAGATATCAAAACATTTTGTGTAAAGTTTGACGGTAATTATCCCATGAAAAGAATAGAAGAAAATCTATTAAAACTTCAAAAGGAAATTGAAGAGGGTTTATATAGATATAAAAGTGATCATTATTATATAGACTATAACTATCTTTTGGATAACACTGAGAATTTTCTTAGGAGAAGTCTAAGGCACATCTTGAATTTAAAATAAATGATCAAGGAACAAGAAGAGAGCAATAAGACTCAATTAGAAGAAAAGGAAGAAGAGATCACAAGACTAAAGAATGGAAAATAAGATATGATTGTATAACATGAGATTAGCAAAAGTTTTGAAACCATTGTCCATCTCAAGACCCAAATTGAAGAATCCAAAAGAATAGAGGAACTATTGAAGATTCAAATAAATGAAAAGGAAGAGTCATGATGTAAATTAGAAGCTAAAATTGTTTACCTTAAAAAGAAGGTAGAAAAGTCAGACAAATTCTTGAGTAGCTCACGAATCTTGGATGAGATCTTGAAAAGTCAAAGATCATCATGTGATAAATCAGGTCTTGGATACAAAGGAGAAGATACACATGCTGAAGTAAACACCTCAAAGAATCATGAGATAAGTCCATAAAAGAAGGAAGACAATGTTGCAAAGAAACCATATACACAAGGAAAATAAAATTTCAAAAGAACAAAGCAAGGAAGACATCAAGAAGTTATTCTTGGGACACCAAATAAAAGGTATGGAAGTATTTTTCATGGTCATTGTTATTCATGTAATGGATATGGTTACAAATCTCTTGAATGTAGATCTTATGAAAAGAGATATAATGGAAGATTCTATAACACCACAAGGTGTTGGAGATGTGATAAAGTAGGACATATTGTTGTTCACTGTAACACCATGAGATGCTACAGCTGTAGTGGATTTGGCCACAAATCCTAGGAGTGATGGAACACAAGAAGAAATTCCATGATGAGAACTTCACATAGCATGGCTAGAAGAAGGAATGAAGTAAGAAGGGGATACATATTTGAAAATATGGATGCTCAGAGCTCAATTTATGAAGAGAAGGGTCATATACAGAAGTGGGTGAAGAAGACAAAGCAACCATATCAAAATGAAAGACTGAAGGGAAGTTCAAAAGTTTCATCCACTGAGGCATATGTGGCTGACAGTGGTGACATTCACGTACATACACTGACTGACCTTGAATAGGTTGCATACATACACGCTCTGTTGTGTAATAGTGCACATATATGTGGTAAAGCCTTGGGAAAAAGGAAATGCACATGGGTTGTAGCTTGATGTGATGGTATAACTCTGTGTTGCAAAGTCTGACAATGTTTATTACAGGTTCTGACACTATTTGATGTAGGTTTTCATGGTTCTATGTTAGATCATGCAAGGTGATGATGTAAAATAAATCTTGGGTGCATGTCACTAACCCATGAGTATGTATTGATGCTGATCTATTGGGGTACATGGCTGGTACATATTTGAATTTCATTGATATATCTTATTAAATATTATTGGAAGCATATGATGGATATCATGGTGCATGCATTTTGCATGTGATTGGGCTACATATTAAGACATGTAGTTGGTGATTTGAGTTGATAGTCATGTTGTACATAATTGGGGAGTCATAGCTTGTTGATGCATGGTTGATATACTTTATTAGTGGAAGTGATGTTGCATGATGGTAGACTCATAGATGGTATTTGCTTAGCATATTGATAGATGCACATGGTTGGCATAATTGGTAGATGCACATGGTTGTCATATAGGTGGATGCACATGTTGGCATATTGATAGAGGCACATCATTGATACATTCCATGGATGATATATTTTGGCACATTGCATGATGATGATGTACATAGATGTTGCGTATGATGAGCACACATTTTGGCACATGATGTATTTGGTTAATCTTTTGCTTCATGATGAATGGTCTGGCACAAGGTTGATGCATGGGCAGGTTCAAGGATCATCATTGAAAGAGAAGATAGGGGGAGACATACTCATAGGGGGAGTCATTATTCTTCCCATGATTCTAGGATGAGATATTTATCAAATGCATACCTAGAAAAGAGCCCTATATTTGAAGAAAGAGCACATAGGAATGATTCCAGGGGGAGCGATGATCATAGAGGGAGAATGAGAAATGCATTTTTAGCATTACATTAGATTGATATCCTGTGTTCAAAAGGGGAGAGATTATTCAGCGGCAAAAAGACAGGGGGAGCAACCCCAAGAGGAGAATGGCCCTTTTCCATTGATTTCAAAGGGTGAGAGATAGTCACATTGAAGTGATTATTGATTGGGAGAGATAGTCACATTGACTATTGCTGATATGATTGATGTTTACTAACAGGGAGATATAGTCATATTGATATGATTGATGACTATTGATCTAGAGCATGCCTTATCTACATGTTTTAAATCAATAATTGGTAATTTTTGTTGACATCAATGTTGGTATTGCCATCATTGCCAAAGCGGGAGATTGTTGGATCATGTTGTCATTGATGCCAGTGGTTTGATTGATTGATGTCAAGTGATTGATTGATGTCAACTGATGGATTGATTGATAGGCTTGATTGCTTAATGAACAAATGTATATATATTGTCCTTGATGATAATGATAGGTGTCAAGTGGAAACCAATCTATGAATATGGATCAATGAGTTTTCATTGATATGATGGATCAATGAGTTGTCATTGATACGTGATTCATAGTTTATGTATATGATGTAGTGGTGAATTGATGCAAAGATGAATCATTATTGTCTTATCATTATTGATAAGGTGCACAAATGGATGAACTCCAAAGTGGTCCCCTTATGGTGAAAGTCCTCACAGGAAGACGCTTTGTGGATTGAGTTATCCTAGAAGAATGGTTGAGGACCCATGCTTGTATGTGGAATAATGAGATGAAGATCAATGAATTTTTTGGTGAAACTATCCTAGATGGATAATGCTTGTCATGCCATTTCCGGTGGTATGCGGAATGTCACATAACTCCTCATGGTTTGAGAGTTATGGCTCTACGAAGTTGAAGGACCCCCATATGAAGGCTTGAAGCTCCCAAGGTCAAAGAAGTCAAAGTGCTTGAAAATAAGAAATCATTATTTAAATGATAAAGTAAAGTGACAAAATTAAGATAGATTATTTAAATAATAAAGAGAAGTGACAAAATCAAGAAGGAATATTTAAATGATAAAGTATTGGAGAAATTTCTATTTATGGAAAGTGGTTAGCCCTAAAATAAGGAAAATAGGTTAAGTGACCTAGAAATGGGTTAAGTAAACTAAAAATGGGTTAAGTGACATAGAGGATGAAAGTATAAATAAGACAACTATGGTCTCTTGTAAATCATCCTTTTTGTGGATCAATGGAGAGATTCTTGTGAATATATTTTGGAGTATTGATGGAGAGCTTCTTGGGAGAGCATATTATTGGTGTGGATCTCTTGAGCATGATTGAAGATATATTATAAGGAAGAGAGCGAGAGGAGGATCTCATGGACGCATAAAAGTGTCGGCAATGTCAGAGATCTTGACGACAAAATTCTTGAAGCTTCAGAAACCCTAGTTTCTGAGGTATACGTGGGTTGTCTGTGTATAGGGTACATATACATTGAATGTATACGCGGGATGACTGTGTACAGAGAGCGTATAGTGGATAAAATCATGGAGATTTGTGTTTGAGATGGTGCCAAGATCTTGGATGATGAGGCAGGTTCCAGATCTACATTCTATGGGCTCATATCTATCACCGAGACAATGGTATGGTTCCATTATTGTCTTGATGGATACTATTGTTTGATGTGTCGTGAATGCTTAGGGAATTCTTGGTATGGATTCTATGATGTGTTTCAGTTTGGTGGATGGAGTGAGCAATCCTCTTTTGATTCAGTGGTGACATGATTGCTATGGTATACTAGTTGTTTATACATGATTGAGATAACATTCATATTGACTTGTTGTGGAGCATGAACAAGCTATTATAGAGCTTGAATGTGTTGTGAATGGCTGGTGGGCAGATTGGACAGTTAGAGACATAAGTGAATGACATATTATTTGCAGATGATCTGAGTTGACATTGAAGGACAAACCCTAACAGCTCAGAAGGTATACACAGATTGTTGTGTACACTGGTCGTGTGCATACGTGGGCTATAGTGAGCAAGGGTGCGTACACATGTTGGCTGCACTAATAACAAGTCATGTACCTATTGACAAATTGATATTTGTTGAGGATTTTTGCCTCATCTCAGTTGGTGCTGAAGGTGTAAGATGAGTCTTACATTATTGAGCTAGTGCTCTTGTAGAGTTGTACTCTATTCAGTTGTTGTTGATAAGCCCCCAGATTGTTGTCCATAATAAAAAGAAAAATTGTACTTACATCTTGAGTTCTTTGTGTTCCTTGTGGTGATTATTTTTTGATGATATATGTTCACATCTAACTTATTATAAATGAAAAAAATGGGTAATGAACAAATGTTGAATGTTAACTAAAGAGTTTTATGTAAAGAGGGAGGTTTTGGGAAAAAGAGGCCCACACTCATTCACCCCCCACTCTAAGCGTGGTAGGTGTGTCCAATAGAAGAAAGGTGCTCAATTCGGCCAACTAAGAAGGAGTGTGCATCAACATAATTTTCCATCTCAGAGTGGAAATAAGCCAATAGAGTAGGCGAGAGAAAGAGTAGAGGAGCCAAAGAAAGGGCCTCTACCATTTTGGGGTTGTGGAGAACCACATTTGTTGAGAGATTGTCCTCATGGACATCACGGCAACAAAATATTTTATCATTTTTAGGAGGCTACTACGATCAATGATGTGGCTAGAAGTGTGCCCAAAAAACACGTATTTGTGGAAAATTGACAAGCATACCACTGAGCTTCTGTAGTGGAGCTAGAAGACATAATTTCCAAGCAACCCATTTCTATTTTAATTGACCTTGGATCCAACCTTAGTTATGTCTCACCTCAAGTTGTTGAAGTATGTTTCTTATAGAGAAATAAACATGAAAATGCATGGTTGGTTCAATTAGCCACAGGGACAAAGAGAAAAGTGGCAAAAGTGATAGAAAAATTTCCATTTGAAATGAGTGGACTACATACTCAAGCGTCCTTATCCTACCTATATGATCATATGATGTGTTGTTAGGCATGGATTGGTCAACAATTTACAAGGAAAAAATGAAATTTTATGAGAATATCTTAGAATGTGAAGATGAAGAAGGAGATGCAAGGGTTTTGCAAGGTATTCAGAAGCCGGTTTCAGTTAGACAAATATCAATACTATATCTTTAGAAATTAAGTCGGAAGGGATGTCCCTTGTATGCGATATGAGTGATTAACTCAACAAAAAGTAAAGAGCTGAAGGTTGAAGATCATCCAATGTTGTCGGAGTTTAAAGATGTGTTTCCAAAGGAGGTACTTGGAATTCCTCCTAGGAGGGATATTGATTTTTCAATAGACCTTATACCTGGGGTAGTACCAACCTCAAAAGTACCCTACATGATGAGCACACCAGAATTGGTGGAGTTGAAGGTATAACTGAAAGAGATTTTGGATAAAGGGTGCATTAGACCGAGTGTGTCCCCATGGGGAGAACCATCCTTGTTTGTGAAGAAAAAGGATGGCACATTGCACTTGTGTATTGACTATAGGAAGTTGAACAAGATGACCATTAAGAGTAAGTATCCATTTCCCAAGATTGACGATCTCTTTGTTGAAAACACCGACCACACTAAGAGGGGGGGGGTGAATTAGTGTGTGGACTTTTATAACTTTTCTTCTTTCAAGTTAGAAGTTAAAACATAATTGTACACATTAAGAACAATCAAATCATAAACACAAGAGATACTAGATTTCTATGTAAGATTTTGTATTACATATATATGTGTGTGTGTGTGTGTGTGTGTGTGTGTGACTATAGTAATGGGGGTTTTCCCAGCACCAACTATTTTTTATCAACACCAACTGAAGTAAGGACCACCAAATCCTAGGAGAGCACCAACTCTCAAGCAATACCCAGCTTGCTGATAGAATGCAAACTATCCAACTAGAGCTCATATAGTAGTTCAACCAACTCTAGTAGCAGTGATCCATTTATTGAATCATCTCTATCTCATGATCAGAGGTATACCACAAATTCTCATCACTGCACTTCATCTTCTCTCTGAAATTGACACTTTCTTCACTCCATATTCTCTCTGATATTCACACCTTCTTCACTTCATATTCTCTCTGATGTTCACACCTTTCTATGTCAAAGAATCATCATTATAGAAATCACCGAGCTCAGGTGCAGATCCACCTCTTCCCTACTCAATCTCATTTTCAAGTGAACCAATCATGGTTGTATTTATACTTGTTTATGCTCAAAATATTGTTTTAAGTTATTGGGCCGACTTGTGCCACAAGTTACAATTAACTTGTCCATTTACAACAACTTTGGGACCACCAGAGAATATCATTACGGGTCTTCAACATTAAACCTGACATCCCCCCTATTTTCATAAATCGATCACAAGTATGGATTGATTTCCTTTGTCTTCGTGAGTGTTGTAGAAATCAAATATTGTATAGGTGCTTCCTTCAAACCATTTACATATGACCATAGGTGCATGAACACAAGATTATAATTTAAGCACTGCATCTTCTTTCACCCTTTGTTTCTATATTCCATACGACCTCAGGTGGTGACCAGAAGCTAGGCCAAGCGAGTGCTTGATCAATTATCAAAATCAACGGTCACGTTTTAATATCCCGATGAGATGGAAGGTTCTCATTTACTTTGGGACTTCGGTTATTCCACTTACACTATCCTTCCAATGTACTTGATCAATGGTAGAGAACACTCCCAAAGTGTTCTTTAGATCAGATGACTCATGTCCACTTCGGGACTTCGGGACTTTGTCCTTCACAACTTATAGCCTCTTTACAAATATCCTGAATAAGAGATGTGTGTCCATAAAATTCAATGATTGAGAATGCTCCCGAAGTGTTCTTCATATCAGACGACTCATTTCCACTTCGGGACTTCGAGAATTAGGTCATTTGCTGGTGGTGAAACTCCCAAAGTAAAAACTCCCAGAGTGACGTAAATTGCCGACGTCACTTGTTGACATGGTACTTCCTGAGTGGCTTCCATGTGTCACTTGGTTTCATGGCTTACATGTTCTTAAAATACCTAAGGGACCTTGACATTTGTCACCACCTAATTGGGTCACATGTCTTAGTTGATGTCACTATTGATGGCAGGGGCTGTGAATGTGAGTGCTACGTGTATTAGCCTCATGACTTCGAAACTTCGGTCTTCGGGACTTCGGGTAGTTCGGTTTCTCCACTTCCCAATTCTCCCGACGTGAGATTCCCTGAAGTGTAACCTTCTCACAACTTTTAACCTGAAATGAATGTTGTTCGTTGATCATGATCTTAGATAGACAACTCAATTTGTCTACAATGCTGCTTTTCCTTGGTTTAAATCCAATGACTCTTCTTCTTTGCTTATCCTATCCTTCCACTTAAAGTGATCCAATGACTATTGGGAATTCAGGTATTCAGAATCTCATCCCTTTTTTCGTACTTATCCTATCCTTCCACTCAACTTGATCCATCAGTCGAAAATGGTCTCAAATAATATCAACGATAAAGGATGATTGTGGGGTCCTCAAGTAGCACGAAGTTTAAAACTATCACCGATTTCTGTAATGGAATCTGGTCTTTGGTAGTGGAACTGATGCCAATCATAGATCTATTGACAGGTGAACATCTAGATCTATTTACAGGTGAACATTGACGGTCGATGTAGATTTTGGAACGATAACTTACGTGTGGTTTATCCTGTCACCCAAAATCCTAAATTGAAGTTGTGCGATTGTTGGTGGATCAACCACAGTCGTCGATATTTGAATCATTAGGATCCGAAAGTCTACACTAATTGTAGGATTGGAAATAACACATTGTTTAATTATCCTTTCGCTCTCCACAATCTATCCCTTCCGTTGATCTGGCGCTTGTGTATCCAATGGTCTTGAATTGATATAATAATTGAATAGTCCTCCAACGATCCTTGTTACAGGAAAATCCCCCTATGAACAAGTGGATTTCCTCTTGGGATCTAGACTCCTAAGACGAAGACAAAAAGGGTGCTAACGTTGGTCATTGACATCCTTTTAAACCTAGGTAAACTAATGTATAGAGAAGAGGAAGAAAGGTGTACCTTTTTAACGATGTTTGTCCTCACATAGTATAAGTTGAGATTTGATCCCCAAGCTCCTCGATAAGTCCGACAAAAAAAAAAAGATAGAACGAGATTCCTATTCTACTAAGATTATCTTGAAACCAAATCTATCTAACTGAGACAAGTTCATGTAGAATAAACACAACCTTGAAAGAAACAAGCCAAGAACATATATATATTAATGAGAACAATAGAGAATACTTACAAACCTTTGATGAAGGTGCAAAAACCTCTCCCAACTCTCCTTATCCAATCCTTTTCTCAAATAATCCACACAAAATGATGATGCTTCAATGATATCTCCCTTATGAGACCATAGGTTTGATGCCTTCAATGTCCCCTCCTTTCACCATGAGGAGGCCTCCTTATATAGGCTTGGAGAGGCCTAACCACTTAAGATATTCTTGGGATAGGTTGAGGATCCTTCTCCTTCAGTTGTGGATCTTCCCTAAGATCGATCCTTGACCTCAGATCCAAATCCAACCAACTCCAGAGATGAGGGGGATTCTTCCTTGATTTTCCTCAACAGTCCAAAATTCACTCAAAAAGGGCCATTGCTCCCTCATAATGGGGAACAGAGCATTGCAACGCTCCCTTGAAAGAAGGTACAAAGCGTTGACACTCCCTGACATTCTATAGGGGAGCGCTGCCTTCGAAAATTGATTTTTGAGTGGTTTTTTCCATGGAAAAATACTTGTACTCTTTGTCAAATGATTTCTCCTCTACAAAACTAGTATTTTGAGGTGTCTTTTAAGTTTTCTTGATAATGTTGTCCAAGACACGACATAGGAAAGATGACAGTATGATATTTGCAACACTTGCGGCCAAAATGCGACATTTGCGACATTGGTAATGATGACACTAGGTCATGATCGTAATGAGTAATTTTGATGTGTAACAGATTGCCCCCCAAAGTGCAAAGTTAGAAGATGGGAACTGATGATTGAAGTACTTTGTAGACTTTTTCAAGAAAGGGTATGGACTCAGAGAACCTGGAAGAAGCTACACACAACCATCAAACAAATATTATGACATGTTTCAAACCCAAGGTAGTCATATCTATGCTTGAGTGATAAAGACTTTCAAGGTATGTCCGCCATAAAATACACTGCGGATCCATCAGTATATTGACAAAAAGGTATAGCCATTGAAGATACAATCTGGATCTATACTCCTATGACCTAAAATGACCGTAGCCATGAAGAATACACAGTGGATCTATGAGATGATAAGACATAGCCATGACCAATACAAAGTGGATCTATGTGACAGTATATGTGTCAATGTTCAAAAGAAACTCCGTCGCAACCTAGGAAATGTACATATAAGAGTGATGACTCAACCCAGGGTCTTCTTACCAATCCTAATGTAGTATGAATCTAACCATGTGAATAAATGTTCTGATGTCGAACATGGTAGAAGCCACTTGATTACTGGTCAATGAGGTAAACCGTTAACAAGCACAAGGGAAATCACCATTTATGTCAATGATTCCCAAGGTACTCTAGTACATTCCAACGAATGTGAATGGATGAGATGAAGTCAAACATCCATGGAATCATCCGATCATAGGTAAATGATGTAAACCCACTATCAGATGTGAGGAGGCCTACCATTGAGGCATGCAGGTCCCAAGGTACTAACTGGTTTCTAAGTCTAGTTCCTGGATAATGTGATGAAGTCGACATGAATAGACTTGTCGAAGGAGGGCCTTGATGTATCCTCCATCAATGACATGAAACTGACACAGAGATGTAATTGGTGGATCAAAATAACATGGACTGACATGGGTATTGAAACATACATTTGTGATGGTTGAATCTTGAGGTAGATACTTCCCTTGAACACTGAGGCACAACAACAAAAACATGACATGGAACAAAACATGATGATGCAATGGATATGGTGACTTACATCGGGTGACCCAAAGGAGTAAGAAAACTCAAAGGATTGGTTCAGTGCAGAGGTTCAACGTATTTAAAATGCGTGCAAAGACAAAGTGTCATGTTCAAGGGTGACCATAAGAGTTACTGGTAATGTTCTCAAAAACTGTTTGTCTTGCTTCCTTCAAAAGTTTCCCCCATCCATATAGACAAGTACCTCTTTTTGATTTAACGAGCTCGAGGAGGGTAACACATGCTCAATATAACTCACCTTTGGTAAGTCCCTCTTCATTTATTTAACGAACTGGAAGAATTAAGGGTTCGGTCCCGTATGGGCCCTTCAATGTATGATTGTTTAACGAGTCCAGAGAAGGTAAACTCGGTGGTTTTTCATATTTAGAGAGTCTGAAAATGACTTAAAGATGAATACTATGTTGTCCATTTTTGTAATGTTAGTCTCGTGAGGCCGAAATAGAGATAAATTATCACTTGAAAGATGCCCTTTCAAACCTTTTAATGAGTGGGAAAGGAAGCAAGATCACTCGACAATCTTTTCACATTTAGAGAGTCGAAAAATATCTTAAAGGAGACTTCAGGGGGTTCCTTTTTCATGTATCCATGTGAGCCCAAAAAAGTGATAAAATTATACTCGGTTACATTCTCATGGTTTTGCAAGCATAAGAAATAACAAATACTAAGCTTGATATTGGTTTCATTTTTAGACAAGCTTGAAACAAAATTAAACTATGCTTGTAAATTCCCAATGTAAATTACAAAGGTTGGGATACCCAAGGATGGTTGGTACTCTTCCCCCATCTTGAAAATCTAGTGGATTGACTCCATAATGATAATAAAAGGCTGGAGACATGCCCTCTAGCTTCAATTCATTCAACGACTTTGAGGTTGTCACCTATTTTTGTACTAGATGGAGGAAAAGGATAAGGGTGGATGCAATGAAGGTTCAAATACAATACCTAACGAAAGAATTGACTTGGTATGAGAGGTGACTGTTTCATTTTTTAATGAGATTGACATAGGAAAAGAACTATTCTCAAGGCTCTGGGTTCAATCCCCATATTTTTGTTTCATTTTTTAACGATCTTGCTACATAGAGGAAAAACTATGCT
>ML785569.1:137741-159924 GCA_009831015.1 Picea engelmannii
CTTAAATGTTCAAGTACAAGATGATTCAAAATGAAAATGTCTCCTTGGTATATATAGGAGATTAGGAGGTATAATTACAACTAATGGCCTAAAGCCGACATAAATAAAATAACATTACTAATATAATATGCCCCAATTAAGGGATAATGAGCCAATATTAGGGCTTAACAAGTGATACTGACTGCATATAATCATTTTTTAGGGAGGTCATTGGGTTGGTAATCAAGTCAGGACCGACGCATGAGAATTGATCAATAGTCACCATTCTTCCATCATGCGGGAAAGATATCACATGAAAAAGAGTGGACACAATAGCTTTCATGGCATAGACATAATCACGCCCAAGGGGTAAATCAAAATCCAAGGGGTCCTGGACTACCATAACATCAACAAAGACATTTTTCCCTCCCAAAGTTACGAGAAACTGAGGAAGGATCCCTAAAGGGTGACTGGTTCTTCTTTTAAAAGAGAACAAAGTCTGGGTAACCGACACAAGATAAGGATAACCCAAAGTTTGGTAAGCAATAGAGGAAAAAATACTAACAGAAGAACCTTCATCTATCATTGCATGAGGAATGTCCCGACCACAAACCTGTACTGTAATCTTGAAAGGAATGTGAGAGGGAAGACGAGGTCCAATTATCACATCCCAATAAAAATGGATGGCATCATTACTTGGAGGGGGTTTCGTGGAAGAAGGAGGAATGCCCCCCCAACACAGTAGATTCTGTATAAAAGGGAAAAACATGGGCAGAATCAGGTTTACTCTCTAGAGGGAGAGTAGGATCGATTGATAACGACATCAAATTGAACACTTGGGTTTCATTCTCAAAGGGGAGAATGGGGTCAAAAGTTGGAAATGGATCGACCGCTTGGGTTTCAATCTTTAACGAGAGAGTGGGATCGACCAAAGATGGAATCATATCGAACACTTTGTCAGCTGGTTCAACTAAGGACATGACCAGATTGATGACATGATCAACCAGATTGACTGATGAAGGGACCAAAGAAACCACTTTGGCACTAGTTAGAGGAATAATGGGATTGACCACATTGTCAATCTTCATATGAAGGGTGGGACTGATCAATGATGGAACTAGATCAACTACTTTGGTTAGTGGTTCAACCGAGGATGAAACTAGATTGACCACCTGATCAACCAGACTGACCGAGGATGGAACTAGATTGATCATTCCATCAACTAACGATGGGTTGGGGGAAATATTACGATAACTAGTTGGAATTTGAAGCTTTCCTGAAAGAGAAGAAGCCTCGTCCATACGACGAAAAAGGTATAATAATGATCACCTTCTCATAACATGCAAGGAAATTTGACAATTTGCTTCTTCTTTCCAACCTTAACATCACTAGTGGACGGGGCATCAACAACATGTCTAGTAGGGGCTGATGACATGGAGGAACACACTTCTAAGAACTTGGGAATACAAGGGAAATTCATCAAAAAGTGGTCACCCTTACAAATACTGCAAGGGAATTTGGGTTTCAGATTCTTCATTTTAATCTTATTGACCTCATCAAAACTCCCAGTACTATTAACAGTAGCTGGTTTCTTGGATCCAAGATCTGATGTAGTTGGAGGCTTGGTCCCTTTCTAGTTCTTCATGCTCTTTCTGTTTGTTCTTCTTCTTATCAACTTGGATACTCTCTTTAGAGATTTCACTAGGCGAAGAAGGATAAATGGAAGGATACCCGACGAGCGAATAAGGAGAAAGGTCGACATGAGGTTGATGTATGGGTGGTGTGCTTACATCTGAAGCACCTGCATTCAAAATCACCGGAGTGGAAAACACGCATACCGGTAACCTAATTGTGAGACCTGGAAGGCTCAAAGTAGCGATGTAAGGAGGACCAATGTTTTCGTAAGAAGGAAAAACAAAGGGTTCCCCTGGAAAATGGGTTCCTTGATTGGTCATTTTGGGAACTAACACCATAAAAATAAATATCCAACCTAGATTCTACTAGGGAGAACAAACAACACACGCTAAAAATATAGTAAGCAAGCAAGCAAACAAAACCTTCTCACAATGAGCACACTAGTTGGTGATGAAATCCAACATTGCGAGAACAAAGTAAGAAGGGGTTGAGATAGAGTGGGTGGAAAAGTTACGTTGATGACCTGCTTAACGGACTTACACCTTGGTGCAATCTCCCACACATAATCATGGGTATACCCTCCAAGGAGCCTGAGTGATTCTGGCCAACGTCGATTCCAGGTACCGTGAAGACTTGCTCCTCCATAGTAACCTTGTGTAAAGACCCTAAAGAGATAGGCCACTAAGGTTACCAACTACAATAATGATGCCTAGGGAAATAGTCGACAGTCTGATCCACGTGAAAGGGTAGGGTATCTAGCCTGAAATCAACTTGAAAGGCTTCCACTCATCATTGTGGGTATACCTTCAAGCAGCCCCCATAATATGCGCAATATCTACACCAAGACTAACAAAGCTGGGTGAGTAAATCTGCTTGTCCCAATGCGACCTCAGGTTTGACCCTTGTGTTAGAAGGGCTTCCTAGGACAAAATGTAGCAATTGGATTTCACCTCTCTCGAACACAAGATCCTATGTTTGTTTGCAACTTTGGACAATTATCTTTCACACCTATTCCAAATCCCTACAACTAATCTAATGTAGGTTTGCTACCAGAAAATGTAAAAATGTCTAATCAATTTTAGTTTAGCGCTTGATTTTTAAGGTTGTTGTTACTCAAAAGGAAAATGGCATGGACAATATGGTGTTTTGACCGACTTGAAAGTTATGAAAAGACATGAATATGCAATCTTTTCATTTCGATGAAAGCTATGCTATGAGAAGGAGAAAACATTCATCATTCCAGATGCACAATGCCCCAAAATGCAAAAAACATGCAATTCCGCTACTTCAAATGCAAGCTAGTTTCACTACCCAAAAGAAAGAATGAATTTATCTTCTTTTTTTGATTATGATGCATACAAAAGGTAAATACAAAACCTTCAATGCTCCACTACTTTCAATCAGGATAAAGAGTCCTATGCAGATGCAAAAGACACAAAGAAAAAGGGATACAAACAAAGCATGCACTCAAGGCAGTGAGGTATGAAAGAAAACAAGTAGAAACTTGTTCTAAAAAGAAATAACACCATCAAGGATTCTACAACCAATCAAGCATTCAAGGAACACAAATAAAATTTAGAGAAGAATCCATGAAAAGATAGGGAGAAAGAGAAATCACTCAAAACTGCCCTGACAAAAAGAAGCTGGAAAAGGCAATTTCACATTTATGAAAAAGGTTTCAAGCTCCAAGAAAGACAATAGGGAGTGATACGAATAAAGAAACATCAAAAATCAATCCAAACAACTTCACAAACCAACCACAGACTCTGGGTAAAGAACTCTGCTAAAAGGGTTGCAAAAGACTGAGCAGAAGAAGTAAAAAACTCTCAAAAATGAGATTAGCGCTCCCCCAAAAGGGTGCACAAAGTGTTGCA
This sequence comes from Picea engelmannii, assembly GCA_009831015.1. Taxonomy (NCBI): domain Eukaryota; kingdom Viridiplantae; phylum Streptophyta; class Pinopsida; order Pinales; family Pinaceae; genus Picea; species Picea engelmannii. The sequence continues at coordinate 141,230 of ML785569.1, forward strand.
ACAATCCCTAAGACATTGTAGGGGAGCGCTGGTGCTCTGGTATGGCCTAAGGGGGGCGTGGGTCCTCCCAGAAACTCAGAAAAAGAGCCAAAAACCATGCAAAAAACTCACCCAGAATGCATGAAAATTGGTGAAATTTCTAGTGAAGGTAGGATAAGGTTAATGGATGATGAAAACTCAGGAATTGCTTGGGAAAATACCTCAAATATCAAATGGAATAGTGCATAGATCTCTGAGTTTCCTTACAACAACTTTCATACCATTAGATAAAGGAGAAAGCAGTAAATCGACTCTAAATCTCGAAAGAAGAAGAGTGACTCAAAGTAAAGAAGAAAGAGATGTTACAAACCCCCAAAAAGCATCATGAATTCTCAAAAATAAAAAGGTTGGAGGATAAAACAAAGGCACACTGAGATGATGATAACCCTGAGTAGAAGAATCAACAAAAATTAGACTCTGAGATCAACTCCTAAAAGATTTTTGAGCAGATAAACACTAGCACTCTAGTGTCAAGGGCACTGGAGCATTGAAACGCTCCCTGGGAGCCTACAAGAGAGTGCTAGTGCTCTGGTAGTAGAGGCAGGGGAGCGTTGGTCTCTCAGAGCTCAATTTTTTTTCGAGAAATCAACAAAAACTCAAGAAAATCCAAAAATTCACTGTGTATGGGATTAATCAAAAGCCAACAACACATCTAAGAATCATAAAGACAATATGAAGAAGATCTAAAGGTGAGCAAAGGTCAAAACAAGACCAAGGAAAGAAACCAAAACTGAAAGATTTTCTCCCCAGTGGAGTCGCCAATTTCTGTTAGAGGAAAATCACCCTACGGACAAGTGGATTCCCTCTTGGGCTCTAGACTCCTAAGACGAAGACAGAAAGGGTGATAACATTGGTCACTGACATCCTTTTAAACCTAGCTAAACTAATGTATAAAGAAGAGAAAGCAAGGTGTACCTTTTTAACGATGTTTGTCCTTGCACAGTTCGAGTTGATTTTTGATCCCCAAGCTCCTCAATAATTCCTACAAAACAAAAAAAGACATAACAATCTTCCTATTCTACTAAGATTAGCTTGAAACCAGATCTATCTAATAGAGACAAGTTCATGTAGAATAAAGACAATCTTGAAAGAAACAAGCCAAGAACATATGTATATTAATTAGAACAATAGATAATACTTACAGACCTTTGATGAAGGTGAACAACCTCTCCCAGCTCTCCTTGTCCAACCCTTTTCTCAAATAATCCACACAAAATGTTGATGCTTCAATGATATCGCCCTTATGAGATTATAAGTTTTATGCCTTCAATGTCCCCTCCTTTCACCATGAGGAGGCCTCCTTATATAGGCTTGGAGAGGCTTAACCACTTAAGAGATTCTTGGGATAGGTTGAGGATCCTTCTCCTTCAGTTGTGTATCTTCCCTAAGATTGAGCCTTGAACTCAGATACAAATCCAACCAACTCCATAGATGAGGGGGATTCTTCCCTGATTTTCCTCAATGGTCCAAAATTCACTCAAAAAGGGCCAACGCTCCCTCAGAATGGGGCACAAAGCATTGCAACACTCCCCCAAAAGAGGGTATAAAGCATTGGCACTCCCTGACAGTGTATAGGGGAGTGTTACCTTCCAAAATTAATTTTTGAGTGGTTTTTTACATGGAAAAAGACTTGTACTATTTGTCAAATGATTTCTCCTCTTCAAAACTAGTCTTTTGAGGTGTCTTTTAAGTGTTCTTGATAATGTTGTCTGAGACATGAAATAAGAAATATGACAGTATGATATTTGCGACACTTGCGGCCAAAATGTGACACTTGTGACATTGGTAATGACGACAGTAGGCCATCATCGTAATGAGTAATTTTGATGTGTAACAATCCTTCTCTTGTAATCTGACAGTCTAGACTAATTGCAGGATTGGGAATAACACATTGTTTAATTCTCCTTTTTCCCTCCATAATCCATCCCTGGCATTGATCAGGCGCTTGCGTATCCAACGGTCCTAACTTGATATGATCATGTTTCTACAATGCACTTTCCCTTCTTAGTTTCATGTTCTTCAGTCGCTAACCCTCCTGAGATTTAATTTCTGCATGCTTTAATCTGAGCTTCATGTGCGTCATCTCTTCTCAACTTTTGATCTTCATTCGCTAACCCTCCTGAGCTTTTTAATCTCTGCATATTGTCATGCTGCATATATTTATTTGACATGAAATATGCACACTGTTATTGATGACAATCTCCCAATCCAACAATCTCCCCCTTTGTCATTGATTGCAACACACCAATGCCATACACAATATCCCCCTATGATGATGCTTCTATCCTCTGAATTTACTCTCCCCCTTTGACATCAATGGCAAAGGATTTCTCCTCCTATGATTTTTCTGTCTATATGCTACTGATCAATATACGAACTCTGATAACTCCCCCTGCTAGTCTTGTCTCTCTTCCTCTGACTGTTTCTAAAAAGGGTAGCTCTTCCTAACAAGGTCTCTCCTCTTGTTATCTCTACAGGATGTCATGTATATGCTGCTACTACAGATATTGCTGTCCTACTGGAACACTGCACAATTGTAGCTCATATTTTTCAAACGACCCTTGGATATGTCCATTGATTCTCATCGATCTCTAGCCAAATGTATCTATCTCTATCCATGATACTTTTCTACTGTGCATTTCTATAAGGTTGTCTGAGGAAGTTTATACTATTCTTGTCACATGAATGCAATTATTTTTTCAACAATTGACTTCACTCATGTTCAATTGTTTAGTCTTTGCTATCCACATCTGTGAATGTCCTATTTTCTTGAACTTTTTTCTCTGATATTCTATTACTGCAACTTCATTTTATCATTGTCCATCTTCTTGAGTTCCAACAGTTATGGGCTTTGTGTCTTTTAGCATAGGGGCATACATGGGGTTCAACACTACAACAACACACCAACAAAACTCTAACTACCGACCCTTTTAGAAACACCTGTGAAGCAGATGAAGTCTCACCCGAGGTAGAGGCAGGGGTGTTTCCATGACTCCAGTTTCTGCAACCTTAGTTGGGACACAGATCTGTGATTGTAACACCTTAACAAAACACCTAACAGTTATAGTTCATCAATATCCAGCCTTAGTTTACAACGCAATTAAACCCTAATAATAAATCAGTGCAACATTCCCCTAGATCCAATAGATTCAAGCACTAAGCATACTAACATAGATCATATATAGAATTCATTCACATTATTCAACACTAAGATACCATATTAGATTCATTCATCATCTAACAACACACTAAGAATTTAATCCTATAACCAAGATAGCAACCATAAAGCACAAAGCATTCACAACACATAGACAAATAACAACCAAAGAACTTAGCAATCACAACATAGGATATATGTGGTTCATCCCCACCCTTGGGGCTACGTCCACCAACTCTTTTTCTTATTTATTATCTTCAGTCAATCAACTACATGCACAGATCCTTGAGATATTACTCCGCAGAGGCCAGGATATCTGTGCACCTCGCTAGATCCTCCTTCCTCAAGTTACAACACAAAGCTTTCCACCGTCTCTTACAATCAATTGCACTTATATCTCCAAGCCTCACACAGTATGCACAAAGCAATTACAGTTATCACTTGCACTTAGAAATTAACACTTAGCACTTAGCACACCTTACAACCCTTCAATCACATAGATCGAACTACTTCCTACATCGCCTAGCTTTCTATTTATACATTACAAAATAGGCCTAAGCATGGGTAAACCCATGGGTTGACATTCCCATATCCGTTACATAATTGTAAAAACCCAAAAATCCCTAAAAAGGGGCCAAGATCCCGCGATCTCCGCTTCGTCTTGCGCTCGGCCTTCGATAGCCTGTCAAAGTCCCAAAATGGTAAAAAATGATGAAGGATCCTCAAAAATTGGTCAAGGGCCAACAAGCCCCCAATACTCACATGTGATTCGTCCTGAGTCACTCTACTCTATGTATATCTACTTCAAAATCCTTGAGCTTGGCTCGAGCTGCTTCAACCTTTTTATGTGCCACGACCTCCTACTCAATGAACTCTTCGATAAAAACTTCGTTGGCAGGTCCCTCTAAGTGGTGTTCAGCTGCAGTGACGACTTGTTCCAGTTATTCTCCTTGGCCTTCGATCTCTACGAATAATTGGTAAGCCTCATCTTGTATAGGTTGAAGTCTCTAAGTCACTTCCATGACTCTTCTCTGAATGGTGTGGACCTGTTGTTGAGCAGTGTGATATTCTTGGGATCACTTCATATTTTCAACAACTGAGAGGGGCTTCAATTACACCTATATTGTTTCTACTTGTTGCTTCATCTCCTGGAGCTATAACTCTGCTGCCTTCAGTTCTAGATTCTGAGTGAGTCTCTCATAAGTTTGGGCATTGCGATTGCTTAGGTGTTTCCATTCCATGGAAAGGGCCTTTATTCTCTTAACTGTTCTTTGAGCAGTTGCTTCTCTTTGATCCCTCACATCCTGCAGAGTGCTAGGCATTGTTCGTAGCTCTAAGTCTTTTATTCTTTGTTGTAGCTGTTGGATAGCTTTCACGAGCTGCTCTACTTGATGCTCCACTCGGTCTTCTTCCTTTGGCTTTAAGCCTTTCATATAGCAAAGTGATCTGTTGACTGCTTCTTTCACTTCGAGTTGCTCTGTGAGCAACTATTCTTTTTCTTGCTGAATCTATGCTTTCTCCTCTTCAAACTTTGTCTAGAGAGAAACCTTCTCTTTCTCCGCAACTCGACATTGTTCTACGACTACTTCTTGCACTTGATTCAAGGCCTGGGTGGATTGTGATTTTTCTTCCTGTGCACGACAAAGGTGAGATTCGATCACATCAACTAGTCTACAGAGTTGAGTTGTCTCATCTCCCAACTCTAGTTCTTTAGATGGCATGGGCGCAGCTGACACTGCACGACTGAACTGAAGGTTCTGTAGTACCCCTCAGAGTTCAACCTCGATTATTTTGTACATCTCCTCCTTATTGGATTCTTGTTTCTACAATATTACCTGTGAGGCGTCATTTACAGCTGGGATGATGAAGTCAAAGTCATTGAAAATGAGCAAAGTCTAGATCTTAGTCAAGGTGGCTCTGGATTTCTTCCGGGAAGAGGGTTTTGGGGGAGAAACCTTCCTCTTCTTTAAAGGATCAACCTCATCTCCAGGCAGTGTTACTTTGCCTTGATTTTACTCATCTTATTTTCCATTTATCTCTTCTACTTCATCATCACCCCCTCAACCAGGTGATACTGAAGAAGTCTTTTCTGATGCACTACTTAAGTCTTTGATTTCTCTGGTCTTTTTCCTTCTGCTGGTTCCAGGTGTGTCATGTTCTTTGTGAGTGGCCTCCAAGCTATCAGGTTCGGGGTCATAAATCTCTGTAGGATCAATGGGAATAAGGAGTTATGTTGACCAGTCCTTAGTTATCTCCTCAAGGTCCTCTTCTATGAGCTTGTAGTACGACTGAAGCTCCTTCTTATGCTTGTCTTCTCATGCGATGGTATAGATGAAGTATCGATATGCACAGAACTTCATGAGGGGTTGGAACCGCTGTAGTATGTTTGGCGTCATGCGAGGTTAAGCTTCGATAGCCCTCTTCAGTTGGAGATAATATGTGTGAAACACTGCGCTTGACTGCCACTGTTTTCCCATATCGCTTGAGTACCAGAGCGTGGTGAACTTTTCAGCAAGTGGTTCGAACAAATCAGTGTCTGGGAAGGTCTCACCTTTCAGTATTTCCCAAGAAATAAACATGATGAGGATTAGGTGCTAGCTAAAGTGGAACTCGTAGCCCTAATCCTGTGCTTCACGGTATTCTAATTCCACCTAGTTAACTAGGTAATTCACCCAGTTCATCTGTAGGCCTTCCACGCATTTCCCTACGAGGTCAACGACAAACCCAATGACCTGCATGGATCTGTTCTTCCTTACTAGATTTCTTGTAATTAATTGGCATGCTAGGCACATTGTGTCATGATTGGATGGAGGCTCTCTTGTAGCCTCACGTCCCCTTCTCAACATCGCTGTAGGTATCCTTGATATTCTGTGCTAAGGAACGATCTGTAGCTTTTCCTGGGTAGAAGTCCTCTGGGTTGGGTCCTTACATGCTCAATTCGAGGATCCTATGGATCAACGTCGGATCGATTATGATACATCGGTCTAGCCATAAGTAGATTCCATGGTAGCATGAGAGTAGTAGCTTAACACATGCGTTAACCTCCTGGTGCCATCCAAAATTTGGGATCTTCATTACATTTAAAAGGGTGGACTACGCAAGGTTCATCGTCCATGGCTGGGGGATTATTTTCGAGTTCTTCCCCTTCGTCCTGGTCAAGTATTTATATGGGGTGAACATACTATGGTTCTTACGGTCTCCTAGGTTGAAGTCGCTGAACTTAAACGCTGTGATCTTGTCCTACTGTGCTCTAACTACACGTATCCCCTTCGGGAGGTACGAAGTAACCATGGTGTAATCAAAATATMTCGACACACTATCATGAMTGACCATGCTGAMTAGAGGCAGGATATCTTCTGGTAATATGGTCAGGATTAGATTCACATTTTCTAGGTCATATTTGTGCTTGGTTCGCTTTTCTATAACGACTCRGGATGGTCCAAATCTGTGAGTGGTCGACAGAGAGGCTTGCACCTTTCTTGTCGATGACGCTTGTACACCCACAGACATTACCCTTTCAGACATTACTCTTTCAATCATAAGGTCGATGAGTACCTCCTTCACAAAATCTTCGATGAATGTCGTTCTAACTATTCGGGGCACTAGTCTAATGGTTATATTGTGTCCAACAACTATATTACTTCTCCATGTCAAAGTTCCATGTGGCATTTTTTTGATATCTTGACGAAGTCGCAGTTTTGGAAATTTTCCTTCTGCGAAGTTTCCTCTGGAACCTTCAATAACTTTTCGATCTTTGATATCTTCTTACTTAGTTTTCTAGTCTTCTTTCCAATGAGATTCGTCTCAATATTCCTCTTTCCATTTTGATTCTTATCTCCTCTTGGCATAGTAACTTCACGCTGTTCGGATTCTTTCCTAGGATTCAGGGGAAATACGTCTTCTTTATCTGGGATAGGTGCTTCGATTTTTTGTGAGTCTTCTTGTGTTCTTCCAAATTCAACCTCCAAGTTTCTGGTTTTAAATATATTTGATATGTTCTCCTGTTCTTGAATCAAGTGTGCAATCCTCCTAGTCATGAAATATTTCAACTCTTGCTTCTTCTTCTCTAAGACTTTTTCTTCTTTCCTTCTGGCCTGATCCCTTTCAATCCAAGGTTTTCCTAGTAATATAGAAAATGGAGCACTGTTCTCAATAAATTTAACAACCTCAAAATCTTCCTCTGTCGAAGTTCCATGGGCACTCATATATGTATGGGTAAGTCTTCCACACATGGTTATCAACTTTCCTCTAAACAATCCTATCCCTCCTAGTGAAGGAATTGTAGCAGGCTTCCCAATTTATTTTTGTCATGATATTCACCTGCGTTTCCTGATCTAGAATGTAGTCTATGTCGAAGTCTCCTATTCTTTTTTCTATGTATCATTTTTCTTTGAAGATATCTAGTAAGTTGATATTTTGGTGGTCATTCAGGGTTTCTTTCATTTGCAACAACACAGTCTCTGATTCTTTCTGGGGTTCTTCCACGGTCTTATTTGTTTTACCTTTCTCATGGTCTTCTTGTCTCATATTCATTCTTTCAAGCTTATCAATCATTCTAGGAAAATCTAAAACTTCATGGTCTATAGATTTACAACAAAGACAACTAGGTCTTCTACCAGGGCATTCCTTAGCAACATGTCCCCGTCTTATGCAACTGTAATAAAGATTTAATCCTCTCTTTCTCTTAAATGATCCCCATCCTTTCTTGTACTGCGCACTAGGATCATGGTAGCTAACTTGCAAAAAAATCTTTCTAGGATCCTGCATCCATTTGTCAGTCCAAACATTCTTTCTATGCATAGGAATAACATATCTTTCACTTTTCTAATCGGATCTAATCATATCAAATATTCTTTCTTCTAGTTGTGCCGTACTAGGACAAATTTTATTAAACATACCTAGATCCATATTCTTGAAACAAATATTTCCACTAATCTTACTTTCAGCAGAGCACAAAAATTCCAGATCTAAAACTTTTCACTATTCTTACCTTTATCAAAGCACAAATATTTCAGATCTTACCTCTTTTCTTTGGATATAACTCTTCTTCTTAGCACATAGCTTCACAATCCAAGTAGAGTACTACGCACTAAGGAAACAAATCTATGCACAAAGATTTCGCAGTTTCAGGTCAGATCTTTGCATAGAGCTTCTTCTTCCTTATTTCCCAACAATCATAGTTTCAGATCCCGACAACGAAACCATTTGTTGGCACATGGGAAAACCCGAGGTTCAACGCTACAAGAATGCACCAACAAAACCCTAACTACCAGCCCTTTTGGAAACACTTGCAAAGAAGATGAAGTATCACCCAAGGTAGAGGCAGGGGTGGTTTTAGGACTCCAGTGTCTGCAACCTTAGCTGAGACAGATATCTGTGATTGTAACTCCTTAACATAGCACTTAACAGTTATAGTTCATCAATATCCATCCTTAGTTTACAACACAATTAAACCCTAATAATAAATCATTGCAACATTCCCCTAGATCCAATAGATTCAATATCTAATCATACTAACATAGATTAGATCTAGCATTCATTCACATTATTCAACATTAAGCTACCATATTAAATTCATTCATGATCTAACAACGCACTAAGAATTTAATCATATAGCCAAGCTAGAAACCATAAAGCACAAATCATTCACAACACATAGACAAAGAACAACCAAAGCACTTAGCAATCATGACACAGTATATACGTGGTTCACCCCCACCCTGGGGCTACTTCCACCAACTCTTTGTCTTCTTTATTATCTTCGGTCAATCATCTACATGCACAGAGCCTTGAGATCTTAATCCGTAGAGGCCAGGAGATCTGCGAACCTCACTAGATCCTCCTTCCTTGAGTTACAACATAAATAATTCCACAGTCTCTTACAATCACTTGCACTTAGCTCTGAAAGCCTCACACAGTATGCACAAATAAATTACAGTTACCACTTGCACTTAGCAATTAACACTTATCACTTAAGACACTTTACAACCCTTCAATCACACAGATCGAACTACTTCCTACATTGCCTAGCTTTCTATTTATACATTACATAATAGGCCTAAGCATGGGTAAACCCATGGGCTGACATTCCCATACCTGTTACATAAGCTCAAAAACCCAAAAAGCCCTAAAAAGGGGCCAAGATCCAGTGATCTCCACTTCGTCTTGTGCCCCACCTTCGACAGCCTGTCGAAGTCCCAAAATGCTCAAAAATAACCAAGGATCCTCAAAACTTGGTCGTAGGCCAACAATGGCCATATCCACCACAACTGTAGCATCTCATAGTTTAACAATGTGTAGCAATATGTCCAACCATATTGTAGTTCAAACATATTATACTGTTGTTGAACCTACCAACTTTTTTTCTTCCATGATGCCTACAATCCAAGGCTTTATGACCATATTCATCACAAGAAAAATAATAACCATTAAAAACACTCTCATACCTCCTTTGATTCATCCATGAAGGTGTCTCTCTTCTAAACTTACTTTGAGGTGTATGAGTAGCTTCAGGATGTCTTCCTTGATCTGATCTTCTAAATATTGTAGTGTTTCTTTCATTCATTGAACATGAAGGACCTGCATCATACCTGCTTTCCCCCTTTACAAATGAAGGACATGTATCAGACATGACTTCACTTTTTATAAATGAAAGACCTGCATCAGACCTGTCTTCACCCTTTATAAATGAAGGACTTGCATCAGGTTTCTTAGGAGTACTAATTTCTTCCTTGTTGTAGCCAAGACCGGATTTTTCATTTGGTGATCTATGACTATCCAAGATCTCATCCAAGGTCATGGAGTTGTTCAAGAACTTGACTTGGGTGTTTTGACTTCTCAACCTTCTTTCTAAGATTCACAACTTATTCTTCCATCTTATGACATGATTCTTCCCTTTTGTTCAACTGGTTCCTCACTACCTCCTCTCTTCTTTTGGCTTCGTCAAGTTGGGTCTTCAGATTGACATTGCTTTCTCTTAGTTCTTTTAGATCTGCAAGGTTTCTACTAAGTTCATCATCTTCCTTATTTTCTTCTTCTGCTTGACTGATTTCATTCTTCAATTTCTCAATCTCCTCTTCTTTTTCTTCTAGCTGAATATTTTGCTCAGATATGATTTTTTCATTGTCTTTGAGATTTTCCTTTATTTCCAAGATATGATTTTGATTGCTAAGCTCATCATCTTCCTTTTTTTTTTTCTTTTACTTGACTAATTTCTTTCTTCAACTTCTCGATCTCCTCTTCTTTTTCTTCTAATTGATTATCTTTCTCAAATATTATCTTTTCATTGTCTTTGAGCATTTCCTTTATTTCTAAGATATGCCTTTGACTCTTTTCAAGAAATTCTTTAGTGTAGCCATGAATATAGCTATAGTCTGAATAGTTACGGTCATAGTGGTATTCATAGAGACCCCATTCAAATTTATGTTTGGCATTTGATAGTTCTTCTTCTATTTATTCCATGGATAAATTCTAACATAACATTCATCTATTGTATCTGAGTCTTGTTCTTTACTTGCAGGGGAGAATTCAATATCAAAATTATTGCAATCAAAAGATTGTGGAGAGTCTTCACCTTTATTGATGGCTGAGTCAGATTCCCCTTCATCCTTGATAGGAATGTCTTCTATGTCTTCTCTTTTGATTTGATACATATTTTCTAACTTCATCCATAAGTCCTTCATGGATGTGCATATTCCCATGCTTTCCTTGATGATATCTGATAATCCATTGAGAAGAATCTTCATTGCCACTTCATTGTTATTCCTTACTCTTCTTTGGGCTGCAATCTTGGATATATTCTTTGAGGTAGTTAAGTCCCAGGGATTTCTTACTACTGAATTCCAAACCTCATATCCTCTTGACTTCAAATTATTGTTTCATTTTTTCTCTCCATGAAGAATAATCTATTCCATCTTTTGGCCCTTGGTTATGGAAACAAGCGAAGATTAAGGAATAAAAGAGAAGTATGAACTGCTAACTGAGAATGGGTCAAAGTGGTCAAAGAATAAAAAAATAAGGATCGAAGTAAGAGAAAATCTATCTATTCGAAAAGAATATCGAGGAAGACAGACTAAAAAAGAAGAGGGATCGTGGACAACTCAACAAGCAGAAAAATCTACCATCGAATGCTTTGGAGCACCTCACAGAAAATAAAGAAGAACAATATGGAGAAGCCCTTAAAGCACGGGTCAAGTTGACCTAGGGTTTAGGCACCCAGGGTTTTCGATCTAGGGTTTTGACACCCAAATTTTTTCCATGTAATGTATAAATAAAGGTCTAGAAGACCTGGGAGGGTTGGTTCGAAGTTGGGTTGTGTTGTTGATGTTGATTGATTAGTTTTGTTGCATGAGAGAATTATTGTGTTGTGAGAGCATTCTTGTATTATAAGATCTTCAGCTGGGTGCGAATATCAACCCTGCAATTGGGTGCATAGGGAGGAGAGAGAATAAGAGAAAGAGAGAGAGATATGCGAGCTAAGTGCGTAGATAAAACTGTATTTTTTCATATAATATATCAAGAAATGCAGTTCTGTGGACATAGCCCTAGGGAGAGGGTGAACCATGTATATCTAGTTGTTCTGTGTGATTGATGCTATGTTATTTGTTATATGTTATACTGTTATTGCATTATTGTGTTAGATCAGAGATATCTCTTGTGTAGTAGGATTAATAGAGATAGATAATACTAGAGTGCTATGTGTTGTTTCCCTGGATCCACTTTGAATTTCCTCTGGTTGTAGACACCTATGTCCTGCAACCCCCTATTGCTACTTTGGGTGAGACTTCATTTGCTTCACAGGTGTTTCCAAAAGGGCCGGTATTTAGGGCTTGTTGGTGTGCTATAAGAGTTGAACCCTGGGTCTGCCCCTATGCCAACAAATGGTTTCATTGTCGGGAATAGGATATTCTTGAGGGAATGCCAAGGTGGTTTCCATCGAAGACAGAGATTCATAAGTGGATAGAAGAACAAGGGAAGGACTTCGTTGAATCTCAGAACAAGAACCATAGCATTAGTACAGAAGATTCATTGGGAAGGTACATATTCACCGACATACACAAGATTTTCTTTGGAGGAATTCATAAAGAGCTATACTAGTGGTTAGCTAGATTAGCAGATACCGAGTTTGAAATCAGATCAAGACCAGCTGTGGTTTGGATGCTGACGTTGATCAAGAAGGTCAAGAGAATTGATAACGATGTGTCAAGAGTAGTAAATCACTGGTTTGATAGCACTATTGGAGGGTACATTACTAAGTTTTCTATTGACAAAGTAGAGTCATATAGCCAAGCATAGAGATATTTCTTTAAGGGACCTAGGGGAAAATTTTAACACTTTTTGAAGTTGAATATCAAGATTCTATTGCATGAGAAGAACATCTTGAAGATACAATAATCGATTGGATTGAAAATCTAATGTTCAAGAAATCAGACATCGACAATGACACAAAGGTTGGACACACGCGCAGTGGGAGAGAATTCAGAGAGATACCTCTGGTGAACCTGTTTGAGAAAAATCACGAACCACTAGCACATGATGAAGGGTTTTGCAATGGAGAGGAAGAAGAGATGTTGAACGAGGAGTATTTAGAGTTTTCTAGGGCAGAGGAGAGGAATACTAAAGAACCTCATCAAGAAGAATTAGTAAATTCAGGGACTATGCCTACCGTTGAAGTAAGTAGTACTACTCCTCCCGTTGTTTTAGAAGCATTAAATAACCTGAGTAGTTAGAGTTATCAGAGCACTCAGAGCACTATTACCAGTAGTTCAGTACACACTCAGTCAAGAAACCTAATAAGATCTATGGAATATGAAATGAGGTTACCTATATTTAGAGGATATGGATATGAATATCCTGATCAACATTGGTTTTTATGCGAAGCTGTATGGAGTATTAAGCAAGTCAATGATGAAGCTGTTAAGAGAGCTCAGTTTAGTACCCCCATGAGAGACCACACACTGAGATGGTACATGAAGTTTGTTAAAGGAACTGTACATACTAAACCACTAAATGATATCAAGACTCTGTTGAGTGAAGAATTCAAGAAACCCAAGTCAGAGTCACAGTGTATTACAAAACTGAAAGAAATCAAGCAGAGAGTAGCTGAACCTATGTGGGAATTTGATCAGAGGTTTAAGACCTTGACATGCTGTTTGAGATTTTAGATTCTAGATGAGAAGAATAAGGAATGCTTCATTACTGCCCTCCTACCACACATCAAAGTTCCTCTGATGTAATATAAGTTTTCTTCGCAGACTGAGGTACTAGATATCGCCATGAAACTAGAATCAACCCCTATGGGAGAATCCATCTCAGGTATGAGTCAAATTTTGATTAAGCTAACTAGCTTATCTCTGCACGTCGAAGATATGAATAAAGAAGAGGGAAAATATAAAAGAGAAGACATCTGGTGTATCAGATGTAAGTCAGAGGGCCATGAAAAGGAGCATTGTCCTCTATTTAATGAATACTTGGCCTCCAGAGCTTTGATCCCTTTGAAGTAGGTTACTCTACCCTGGTGTGAGGTATGTAGAAATAGACATCGCCCTGGTGAATGTTATTGCATGCAAAAATATGTCCAGACCCCTACCAATATTTACTGCACATTCTGTAAATCTGTGGGGCATGATGAGAAGGACTGTAGGGCTTATGACCTCTTGCATAAAAGGTCAAGAGATACATATAGGATTCAAGGAGAAATACAATAGGAGGGAAACGCTACGTAGTTTAATTCCCCAGGAAGAGGAAAATTCAACCCTCACGGTGGATTCAGAGGAAGAGGACCAGGTGGAGGCATGGGTCGAGGTAGAGGTCATATCATTTGTTATAACTGCACCCAACCTGGTCACTTGGCAAGGGACTGTCATAACCCTTGTACCACTTGCAACTACTGCAACTCATTTAAACATGTCATTGAAGATTGTCCAGTATTGCTGGCGAAACTTCAAGAAAGATGGGGTGGAAACCATCAAGTGTAACTGATATCAGTGGAACCTCACGGAGAGGATCCTAGAGTTTATGTTATCTCTAGAGGAGTTACTGTTACAGGATAAGACAGGGTGACTCTAGAAAATACTACAGAGGTATCAAGGATCAGAAGAGTTGTAGAGAAGACACGGTTGTTTGATCCAAGGAAGGAAAAAAAGACGTTCGAAGAGGCAAGAAGAGAATTTGGAAGAGAAAATGCCTCTTCATCTAAGACACAACCATACGTGAGAGAATGTGGAATGCCTTTGGCATTCGATCAGTCTTCCTCGTTGGGAGAAGGAAAAGAGGTAAGAAAAATTATGGATTTCATTTATACTTTCATTAATTTGATTAAGGATGAAAGAGTTGTGAAAGAAATACAACACTTGATCAGACAGTATGATATAGGAAGGGTAGATCCTTTGTTGAATAAATTAGTACATCAAGTATCTATAAAGAGAAGGAAAAACAAGGAACTACACCTTAATTCTTAGATTGGATACTATGACATAGATTATGCGGTCCATGACTTGGGATCATAAGTCAATGTTATGACAAAGAAAACCTAGGGACTGATGGGAAACCCTAAGTTGATTTACTCTCCTATCAGAATCAGGATGGATAATTAGTAGGTAGTAATCTCCTTTGGAAGACTAGAGCATGTCCCCATGGACATCGACGAGGTAAGGACGTTTGCAGACTTTGAAGTGATTGAGATAGTTGATGATAGTTGTCCTTATCCTGCACTGTTAGGAATTGATTGGGATTTCAACAATTTGATTGTTGTTGACATAAATAAAATAAGACTGACATTTGAAGGTGATGGCCTTAGGGTCATTGCACCTCTTGATCCTGCTGAAGGTCGCAGATACACAGAACCTATTAGAGAGGAAGACCATGCTTATGAACTAGAGAACATATATAATTTGACAACAAGACACCATGATTACATTATTCCAACGACAAATGGAAATTTAAGCTGGCGAAGTGAAAGTGCATGCTCATCAGATTCAAAAGAAGCATTGGAGAACTGGAAAAACATAATGTATGAAGTTTTTGCAAGGAGGTGTGCCAAATTGACCAAGGAAGTTAGCTGGATTGGCACATAAATAAGTAATCTACCCACATTTGATGGTTTAAATAATTTAGAAACATTCTTATTGGAATTTGAAGAAATTGTACCAGTACAACATAGGATGTTGGAACTAGATGAAGCCTTGAAAGAAACACCAACACGATGGTGGGGAACACACAAGAAGAACATCACAGAGTGGGTACAATGTCTCACTTTGATGATAATGCACTTTTCAGACCAAGTCGAAGGGTGTGAAGTTTGATACACAGGTCAGATCTGTTGGAAGGACCATGTGCGGAGTTGTTTGGAGACCTGAAGAAACATTCCTAAAGAACAATGGGTTCATAAGTTCATTAACACTTTGGATACTACACCTATCAATTGGTATCTTTAAGAAGAACTGTGACTCACCACTTCAGATTGGTACCGTATGACTCAAAACTTTATAGATACATTTTTATTTGAAAGTCAGTACCCCACAATAGATCAATATTTACAAGTTGTAAGACATAAAGTCTTTGAGTAAGAACCTAACCTCCCTTTGGAGCAAGAAGAAGATGAATGGACTGCACCTCTTCAGAAATTACATTGTTTTTACAATATCAATGCTAATGAAGATGATTATCCTAGGAATGTGAACATCACAGAAACTAAAGGACAGAGAGACATAGAAGGGCCATGGATTGAACTACCTTTCATTGGAAAACCAATTAAAATCAAGAAAGTTAATATTGGAATAGAGAAAGAACCTAAGTTGGCCAACGTTGGAGATTATTTGGATGATGCCAGTATTGATAAGATTACAAAATTACTGCATGAATATTGGGACTTGTTTCCAACTAAGTTCAGGGACATGAAGGGCATTAAAGGGCCCATGGGAGAAATAAAGACCCCTTTGAAACCAGATGCAAGACCATTCAAGCAGATACCCTACAGACTGAATCCCAAGTATAAGCATAAAGTTAGGATTGAGTTAGACAGAATGTTGGAAGCAAGAATCATAGAACCTGCAGAATAATTAGAATGGATTAGCCCTATGGTAGTCCATGATAAGAAGTCAAGAGAGATCATAATCTATGTAGATTTAAGAAAAATGAATGATGCATGTTTACATGATCCATTCCCTACACCGTTTATTGATGAAGTGATAGATAATGTAGGAGGACATGGATGTTACTCCTTCATAGATGGATTTTTAGGTTATCACCAGATCAATATTGCTAATGAAGACAGACATAAGACCACATTTGCAATAGAATGGGGTTCTTTCTAGTACATTGTGATGTCTTTCGGATTGAATAATGCACCAACCATCTTTTCTAGGGTGGTGGTCGAAGAATTCAAGGAATTTTTACACAATTTTTCGGAATTATATTTTGATGATTGGATTGTTTTTAGCTTACTGAAAAATGATATTGAATGTTTGAGACTAATGTTGGATAAGTGCAGGAAATGTCAGATTGCCTTGAACCTGAAGAAGTGCATATTCCTTTCACCTTTTGGAGTATTATTGGGACACATTGTATGTAAGCAGGGGTTGTTGGTAGATCCTTCCAAGATTGCCATCATTGTTGATCTACCTCCCCCTACTTTGGTTAGACAGTTGTGCACTATGCTGGGACATACTAGATACTATAGAAAGTTTATGAAGGGTTATGCATAGATAAAAACACCCATGGAAAAAATTTCAAAGAAAGATCACCAGTTTCAATAGTCAGAGGAATGTCAGAAGAGCTTTGACACACTAAAGCAGAAAATGGTTACTCTGCCTATTCTGGTTTTCCCCATTTGGAGTAAGGAATTCCACGTTCATGTCGATGCTTCATCTATTGTGCTAGGAGAAGTGTTAGAAAAACTAGGAGCAGGAGATATTGACCACCCACTAGCCTTTGCTAGTAGGAATATCTCTACAGATGAGATAAATTACACTACCACTGAAAGAGAAGGTTTAGCTACGGTATACGCGCTCTAGAAGTTTCAACACTACTTGTTGGGAGGAAATTTTAAGATGTTCACTGATCACTCTGCGTTGAAATACTTAGTCAACAAGCCAGTGTTGGGGGGAAGAATATGAATATGGGTACTGTTATTCTAGGAATATGATTTTGAGATTGTGGTCAAGCTAGGGAGAATGAACACAGGACTTGACCACTTGTCCAGGTTAGAACATGGAGAGGAACCTACTAGTTTGGAGGATACACTGCCAGATGCACAATTGTTGGCCATTAAGAAAGTTGATGATCACTTTGACAAGATAGTTTAATTCCTATCCACAGGAATGGCACCTCGTGAGTATACAATCATTCAGAAGAAACAACTGGTAGTTCACGTCGTAGATTTTTCACTTTTAGCTGGACAACTATATAATATGGGACCCAATGAGATTTTGAGGAGATGCGTTATGGAGGCAGAAAGACCATTGATTCCCATAGAAGAACATGAAGGCATCACAGGAGGACACTATGCAGGGAAAGAAACAATGCATAAGGTTCTTAGAGTTGGCCTCTGGTGGCCTACTTTACATAAAGATGCTAAAGAATAATACAAAGCCTGTGATGTATGCCAAAGAGTGGGGAAACCTTCCAGAAGAGATGATATGCCTTTATCACCTCAACTAAAGTTACATGAATTTGAGAAGTGGTCCATTGATTTTGTGGGATCTATCAACCCACCAGGAAAGCACACAGGAGCTCGATACATCATCACTGCGATAGAGTATTTGACAAGATGGGAAAAATCAAGAGCAATTAAGGACTGTAGTGCAACTACAATTGCGTGATTCATATTTGATGATATCATAACCAGATTTGGATGTCCAAATACCCTTATGAGTAATTAAGGTACACATTTTATTAATAAAACCATTGAAGTGTTGACTCAGTAATTTGAAGTTGACCATCAAAAGAGAACACCATACCACCCACAAGAGAATGGTACATTCGAATATTTCAATAATATCTTGGAGACAATGCTGACGAAGATTTGTAGTGTGAACATAGATGATTGGGATTTGAGAGTGCCAACAATGTTATGGGCTTATCAAACCACTTGCATAAAGATGACAATGCAGACTCCCTTTAAGTTAGATTATGGCCTAGAAGCAGTGGTACCTATGGAATATTTAGTTCCTAGCTTAAGAATTGCATTGTTTACAGATATGGATGACGCAAGCGTTGTTCAAGACAGGATTGTGCATTTGGTGGAACTAGAGGAAGATAGGTTTATTGCATGATTTCATCAGCAGGTACAGAAAGAACAAGAAAAGGCCTACCATGAAAGACATATCAAGAAGAAAGCATTTAAGCAAGGAGATATGGTATTGATATATGATAGCAAGTTCATGAAGCATCCAGGGAAGTTTAGGACACATTGGCTTGGGCCATATCAGGTTGCCTATGTTACAAGAGGAGGAGCTACGCAGTTGAAGACTCTGAATGGAGAATGAAAGGAAGGTTTAGT
>ML785569.1:159974-179206 GCA_009831015.1 Picea engelmannii
GTGGATGTTTCCCCGTAGGGGTTTTACTATGTTAAAACATCGATGTGTTGATCTTTGATCTGGTTGTCTGAGTGGTTACTGAAGGTGTTTGTCCTTTGTTGGAATACATGTGTTTTTGAACAAGTCATCCTACCAACAACTGGAGGAGGAGATTCCAATTCACATATGAAGGATAACTGAATGATTTCATTTTCCTGAATGCAATTTCCAACTCAGTGTATCTTTCGTATGTAGGGGTATGTGAAAATAAGTTCTTTTTTTACCATAAAAGATAGAATTCATCTATGAGTAGGTCAACAATGGTTTGAGCTCTTAGGTTATTGGCCATACTTTGAAACTTATCATCTTTTTCCCTGGAAAGGAACATGATTTCTCTATAGTTTTCATATAACAACAACTTGCCGTCTTTATCCCAAGATGAAGGTAACCCCATATTCACTAAATTCTCAAATTTATTAGAAAAATATTCCACATTTATTTTCAATGCTATGCATTCATTTTGAGCTTGCTATATTAGATTCGTCTTTGTGAAAATTCTTTCAGTTTCCACCACCATTGTTGTTCTATCATTACTGCCCTTTCTTGACAATATTTCTCTAGAATTGGAATATAGGAACTTTATGATTTGAGTGGAAACTAGGGGTCTCATTTCTAATTCATGAAATGATTTATGGATTACATCATTTGCTTCATATATCAACAACATTTCATCATCTATTATTTTGAAATAATCCCAAAGCTTGGTTACTTCACTGATGATTTCATCCCGGATGAGATATTTGGCTCCTATCAAATATGGTTGCCTAACAATTTCCTCTTCATATGCTCCGTATCAGTTAACACATTAACCTTCATTTTCTGATATCCTGCAATAACTTTGTATTTATATTTGATTTCCTCTTTATTCTCTGAGATTGTTTTCTTTAAGATTTCAATTTCAACACCTTTCAGGTTCAAATCTGTTAACACATTGATAGTCTGGTTATTGGATCTGATGTATATGCTACTTTAAGAGAAGAACACCCTCATTTTAAACTTTCAATTTGCTTTTCATACATTTCCATCTATTCTCCCATCTCAACCATTTTCTTCGTAAGTTGATCTTTTTTTGCCTAGATTGCATGTAGTGATGGGGTCTATACATGGTCAATTCCTGGTATTTTAAGATTTTACTTAAGAAATTGTATTTATTTTTCCTTTCTTTTTATCAGTTATTTTATGGATGCCTCATCTTTTGGATTAGATCCAAGTTCTATTATCCATTTTTCTAGCTCCTCCACTCAGATCTGTCTGGTCCTTGTAGCCAACTTTTGATTCTTTAACTGAGCCCTGAGTTGATCCAAATTTTATGAGAAGAATGAAATGAATACAGATTATTAAAATATTCTTAACACAAGATAACAAAGATACAATAAAATTGGTTTTCTATTCAATAAGGAAATAAGCTAAAACTGTAAAATGCAGTGAAAAATAAGCTTGCTGGAATGGTGGCGGCTTATCTCTGAAAAGAGATGCGACGAATGCGCTCATTCGCAAGACGATGATTACACTGAGGCTTTGAAGGCCTTTTTACAATAAACATGAATGTCAAAAAACCTATACATACAAAAACCTAACCCTAGGGGATGAAGCACCAAAATTCATGTGGGCCCCATTTCCATAAGTTAGTACATCAACTTTCTGGGGTCATAACTTTTGCATATGATCTCCGTTTTAGGCGCACGATAACCAGTTGGAAAGGTCTATCTGAGGAATACACATTTTGCTGCTATCTATCACTATTATATATCAAAGGTCATTTTTATTATCGTGGAGAGACCTAAAAACGTTGTTTAGGGCCTCAAAACAGCCCCACAAGTCAGGGACCCAAAATCTAGGAAAAAAACTACCAAACTGGAAAACTGCCAAAATGAACCAGTTGGAATAGGTGGGAGGCCACCAAAATCCATCTGGATCAATCCTCCCCCCTTAGGAAGCAATGGTCTCCATTTCATTGAGTTCCCCCACCATATGAGGAAATTTTTGCTAAATTTGGCCCTGGGTGAGCCACTTAACTTGGTGTAGAAGCTGCCCTGCTTTGACAACTCAATAAGGATCCTTTGCTGTCAGGTGCCCTTGATATGTGTGTCCACAATATGATCACTGGATTCCTGTTGCATGTAGTAAGGGTTGAGATCTATTGGTGTCAAATTCTCTGCTATCTTTGAGGTGTCCAATAATGGTGGGAAATATGGCCAAAGGAGAGCCACATTGAAGACTTGATGTATGGCAAGGAAAGGGGGAATGTTGACCACAAAATAATTGTCACCTACAAACTTGGTGATGGTGTATGGCCAATACTGGAGTGGGTGAAGCTTCCTATATGGCCCTGTGAGGCGTTCTTTCTACAAGTGCAATCAAACTTTGTCACCCACCTGAAACTTATGTGGCACCCGATGTTGATCATGGCGCTGCTTGTACTTGGAATTGGACTTATATAAAATATCTTGAAGATGTTGGAGGATTTGCTGGATCCACTCAATGAATCGGGTGGCTTTGTCAGCTTTTGGTGGATCAGGGGATGAGTCGGTCGAGGTGGTCTCCAGGGGTAGTGCAACATCTATGGTGCCCAATGGTTGGAATCCAAACCCCACCTAATAGGGGCTGTGGCCAGTTGAGCTATGTAGGGCCTGGTTGTAGCTATGATGGACATAGTGAATATTCTCATCCCATGTGCGGGGGTGCTTGGAATTGTACATGCGTAGGATATGTATGAACATCTGATTGACGACCTCAGTTTGGTCATCTGTTTAGGGGTGGAAGGTAGTGGATTTGGTGAGCTTGGTATCTAGTAGTGACCAGAGGCTCAACCATAATGTGATGAGGAACCAAATGTCTCGATATGAGACAATGGTTTGTGGGATCCAAAAGTGTACCCAGACACGTTCAAAGAAGATCCTGGCAGTGGCCTTTGCAGTGATGTTCTTCTTGTAGGCGACCATAATCACCATCTTGGAAAGTGATCAACAACCACAAAAACACAGTCATTTCCCCTCTTAGTGGATGGGAGGCCCAGAATGTAGTCAATTGAGATGGATTCCCATGACTTGTCAGTAGTAGGTAGAGGGGTGTACTTGACCTCTTTCTTAGTGGTCAGTTTGGAAATATCGTGGGAGGTGCAGTACCTGATATACTTTTCGACATCCTATCGAAGTTTCAGCTAGCATAAATGTTTCTGCAGCACTGCCACTATATTTTCAATACCAAAGTGTCATACCGCCTTACTATAGCAATATTTCCAAATCATCTTTGCATGCTTTCTTCATGGAACACAAAGATGGCCCAGATGACACAACAACCCATCTTGAAGATGGAAATTAGTGACCACTGAGTTTGTTCCCAACATTTGGTAGGTAGTAGAGAAGTCAGGGTCTGTCTCATAGAGGTGGGGCCATATGAAGGTCTCATGGCTGCAAGAGTCTAGAACTGTGGTGAGTGTTGTGACTGGAGGTCGGCTAAGGAAATCAACAACTCGGTTGGTACTTCCTGTTTTATACTTGATGTTGAGGTGGAACTGCTGTAAGTATGTGGACCACTTTTGATGGCGGTAATTCTGCAATTTTCCTTGGGTATGCATGAACTGTAGTGTCTTGTGATCAATGTGGATGTCTGTCTCCTTCCCCAGAATGTAATGTCTCCATTGGCGGAAGGATTGCACAATGGAGTAAATTTATTTTTTGTAAGTAGGGTACTTACGAACAACATATGATAGTGTCTCACTATGATACACCACGAGGTGGCTGTGTTGAGTGAGAACGATGCCCACAACATAGTTTGAAGCATCTGTCTCGATCTCAAAGGGATGTGAAGGTCCAATAATGAAAGTACTAGGAATAAGCACGAACATTGATTTAATTCATTGAAGGCTTGTTGTTGGGACAAGCCCCACACAAATTTTGCCTTACCGCCATCCCTAGTTACTTGGCCGTGGGCCATGCGATATGAGAGAATCCCAACACAAGCCTACGATAGAAACTGGTGAGGCCCAAGAAGCTCCAAAGTTTAGTGAGTGTGGTTGGGGTTGGCCAGTCACAGATGACCTAGATCTTGGCTAGATTCACATGCACACCATGCTGATCAACAATGTAGCTTAAGTAATGGACCCTATCCATACCAAAGAAACATTTTTCCAAGTTTTCATATAGTTTGTGCTGCCGCAGGGTGTGTAGAACCTGATGAATATTCTGCAAGTGTTCCACCCAAGTCTAGCTATATATGAGGATGTCATCCAGATACATGACTACAAAATTATTGGTGAAAGGTCACAGGATATCGTCTGTCATCCTCATAAAAGTTGTTGGAGCATTTGTCAAACCAAAGGGCATGACCAACCATTCAAAAAGACCTTCTTTTGGCTTGAAGGTAGTCTTCCATACATCTGTCTGTTCTATTGGGACCTGGTGGTAGCCAGAATTTAGATCAATCTTACTTAAGTATTTGGCCCCCGTGAGATGATCAAGGAGGTCGTCAATTCGGGGAATCAGGTACTGGTTCCAGATTGTGATTTTATTCAGGGCCCAATAATCAATGCAGAGTCTCTAGGTCCCATCTTTCTTCTGCACCAGTACAATTGGACTCCCACAAGGCAATGAGATGGGACATATGTTCCCCTTGTGGAGAAGTTCTTAGATCCGCCTCTTGATCTCCTTGTTTTCTAACAGAGAGTGGTGGTAGACTGACGTTGGTTACTATTTATCTGTCTGAGTTTGTATATTTATCTTGAGTGACCCAAGGTTCATGTCTGTTTGGGGTTCCAACAAAGCCTCTAAAACTATCATCCCTCCTGTTAAACCAGAAGGAAACGCAGTGCACAGAGTGCACTACACAGTCTCACATGAGATAGTCTTAATGGGTGGCTGCAATACTCATGTGTTTGCAGCCCAGGATTGAGAGGAGATCTAAGAAATGTGCACTGAGAGTTCTAGTTTAAATTATTAATACAATAAACTGTCATTCACGATTATGTATGAAATGTAATCAACTCATTCATTTACCATATCAACAACTACTAAAGACAATAAATAAACACATGCATTCAACCACATAACAAAGGTTTTACCATGGTTCACCCCCTCCTAGGCTACATCCATAAAGAGCTATCTCTCAAGCTCTTTTATTATAATAGCTTCAAAACTACAACACTGCGCGCTTTAAAACTCTTCTTAGTCGGGTTAAGATCTATTTTGAGGTGGAATAGATCGCACCAAGCTCCTCAAACTATGATCTAACCCTCAAGATCCTCCCTCCTTACTCCCCTCTAGCTCAACAACTTACAAAATTAGGTCGTATAGAAAAACATTACATTTGGCTATCAAAACAAGATTTCCCCTCTCCACTCTCTATATCCCGTCCGACTTTTGTCTCTATCTCCTTGCTAGCTCTCTCTATGAGACCTAGGTATCTATATTTATACATTTATGGATCACCAACCATTACATTCTATTGCAAAAACCCTAACCTTAACGTCATTAGGTATTCCATGCATGTGCGAGTGCTACTCTTGTTTCTAGCTGTCGCTTCCCTTGTGCATGCTTTCTTTCCCAAAATATAATTTTTTTCCGCTTTGACTTGCTTCCAATACACCTCCAACATTGACATGTGGCTCATCCTGAGCCACCTAACCTTTGTGAGCTTCATCGATCTCCCTGGTGATCGCCTGGAACTTCTCCCTAAGCTCCACTGCTTGCGTTTGAGCCTGCAAGATATTCTCCTTGAGTGTGTCTACTATCTGCACTACAATATCGTCACTAATCAACCCTGCACATTTTTCCTAGGTATGTTCCATATATGTATTGGCTTCTTCTGCTTGTGTAATGACATCTGCTGCTCGCTCTTAGAGCAGTTCCATTTGAGCCTGATGCTCCTTTTTCTACGTCTGTGCAATGATGAGTTCTGCTTGTAGTTTCTTCATATCTCGTGCCCCTTTGATGTGCTCTGTGATGGAAATTGTCTTCTGCCTCTACTTGAGGTCTTAGATAGCTGCGCTTATCCTTTCCTCTTCTTTTTCCCACTGCTAGACCTGCTGATCCTCTTCCATATTCATCAATAGTTGTGATGCTTTATTGAACAGGTCGACCGTTGCATGGACTTGTCATTCTATCTCCTGGACCTGCTGATCCTCTTCCAACTTCGTCCATAGTTGTGCTTCTTTGTCGAACAGGTCGACCACTGTGTGGACCTGTTGTTCTATTGCCTCCTACTTCCTTTTCTCCCTTACCTCTGGTGGAGTGGTAGGTGTGAGTTTCTCACATAGATTCTCTATATCCTGTTGATATTGATTGATTGTCTACGCAATTTGATCAATCTTCTTTGTTTCTGTGAGTTCGACCCTCTTCGCAATCTTTGGAATCTTCTTGTAACCTCCAGACACTTTTTTTTCCAATCCGTTCATGTGTTCCCTATCCTCTTTGGTCTCGATCTTGGCCTGCTCATATATCAATTCCATCTCATCCCATTTATCCTTTACCTACTGTAATTCAACTGTGTCTGTGTGTGCACAAGACTGTACCTCTTGGATAACACTAAAATGTAGTTTATGTAGATCCCTCAACACATTGTGCTGCAACTACAACAACCTCTTGGATAACACTAAAATGTAGTTTATGTACCTGTACCTCTTGGAAGCCCTCAACACATTGTGCTGCAACTGCGACAACCCTGACCGAGAATTCCTCCTTGCGGAATTTTATGAGCAGCTTGCATGCCATGATTTTTGCAACCATTTTTGTCAGGACATCATTGATTTGTTTGATGATGATTCCGCGTGTCCGCCTTTCAGTGCTGTATTTCTTTTTCATCTCCTCAGCGAGTGATTTCTCCTTTGTTTTATCATCGAGAAATTGTGCGTGATCCATGCCCTGTGATGACAGCCTTGTGATGTGTGCAATGATCTCTACATCTATTGAGACAAGTTTGACCAACGATATATCTCCGTCATGTGTGACCACCATCAATTGTTTCATGAAACTGTTTGTGTATTGTCCTATGCCAAAGTGTGGTAGTTCTAACAGACCTAAAATCCCAGTTTTCGCCAATCCTATTGCCCACTGGAGTGGTTGATGAACTGGTGCCCCAAATGGATCTAGACCCACAGTCTGTAGGTAGAATTGCTTCGCAAACTCCGGGAAATAGTCTGTGTCCGTTACATCATGGTTTGAATACTTTAGTTTTTCTACATATCCTAGAAAATCTGATTTCACACGTACCCCTTCTAGTATGCATGAAAAAACAATTGTTGCGACGGGTTGTTTGTGCGGTGACCTAGGTACTATGTGCTTGTCCTTTCATGGTGGTGGATGAATCGAGGTTCTAGCCTCCATTGGTCATTCTTCAACATACTATTCCAGCCACCCCGTGACATCTTCCACTGCTCCCTCCCATGGATGGTCTAACACGGTTTTCTGAGATTTGTCTGGTTCAACCACTGCTTTCTGATTTATATTCATCCCATTGATTCTCGGGGATTCTTCAAGGTTTCTTGGTTGTGCTTAGCTTCTTGCGCCCTCATTCTGTCGACCCTATTCCTTTGTTGGCATATCCACGTTTATGCCTGCTGGTGCTATCTATTGGGTTTCCTCCATAATGGGAGTGGGGTTAACTGGTGTTGTATCCGGTGATGGGATTTCATCTACATTGACGATTTATGGCAGCTACTGTTCACTTTCCTGCGATTGTACTTGTGCTCTAGTCCTAACTTTGGATTTTCTGGCAGTCTGGTTTGGTTTGGGTTGTTTGGGTGGTGCCATGGTGGTGAAATTTGATACTCTATCGAGCTTAGTGGTCTCTGCAACCTCTGTGAACTTCACTCTGTCCTTCGTATGCTCTATTGCTCTCTGTCTCTTCTTATTTCTCAATAGGCTTTTAGATCCCGCATCCTTGCTTTATATGGGCATCGTATGAAGCTTGTCGAAGATGCTACCTTTATTATGGATTCAATGAACCTTCAATTCCTTCATACTTTCCATTACTCCCCTTTTCCATCTCTAGTTGGCACGATCAATGCGACATCCCGTCGGTCCTTTCTGGCTTTCAATTCCACTTGCCTTCGTCATTTAGTACTTCTTTTTCCATATTTATTTTTCCCGCTTGTTTCCGTTGTGAACCAACCATTGGCCTTGTATTCACTGGGTTTGTATTCCTAAGTGTGTGTGGTCTTTCTCCTTTCGGCACACTATACCTCTATTGGTACCGTTTACTATCCTGCTATTTTTTTTTAAACTGTGCGGTGACTTTCAAGTTATGGGTGGTCGACCATCCTTGTACAACTTCAGTCGGCTCCCATTGATCATCCCTCTGAGTTCTGTGCCTCCTAAGTCTTTCAACTATACAACTCCCCCATCTGTGACAGTTTTTACTTCGTATGACCCTAACCAGTGCACTCTAAGTTTTCCTGGATGCTGAATGGATTTGCTGTCATACAAAAACACTAAGTCTCCTTCTTTGAAAGTTTTCTTCTTGATGTGTCTGTCATGCCAAGATTTGTCCCTTGCCTTTTGAACTTGTTAGTGGAACCCTGCTAGGATCCGATATTCCTCCATGACCAATAACTGATTCATCCTATCCTGTACTGCACCTCGTTCTATCACGTGCGTAATCGCTGCTACTTGCAGAATGGGTACCATAAATTCTAATGACATCACTGCTTCTTGTCCATATACTAGTTTGAATGGTGTGTGCCCTATCAACTTCTTGCATGTGGTCCTGTATGCCCATAATATTGCTGGTATTTTGAGGTCCCAATCATCCCTGTTGACATTATAGATCTTTGTCAGTGCATTTTCAAGGATTTTGATAATAAGGAGTGCTAAGGAATGCTTCTACTGTTCCATTTTCCTGTGGGTGATAAGGAGTTCTCTTTTGATGATGGAATTCAAATTCTTCAGTGATAGCCTTAATAGTGTTGTTAATGAAGTGCGTGCCTTGGTCACTCATCAAAATTCTTGGGCAACCAAATATAGTGATTACTTGTTCAAATAGAAAGTGTGTTGCTATTTCTGTGGTACAATCCTTCACTGGTGCTTCTTCCGCCCATCTTGTCAGGTATTCTATTGTAGTGATAATGTACCTTGATCCTTTTCTTTTGGTCGGTGGGTTGATTGGTCCCACAAAGTCAATTTCCCATTTGTCTAATACTTGCAACGTTACCTATGGTCGCAATGGCATCTTGTCCTTTCTATTGGGTTTACCAACCCTCTGACAGACATCACATCTATGGCAGTACTCTTTCGAGTCTCTGTGAATGGTCAACCACCATAGTCCTGTGCACAATATCTTATGGGCGATAGATTTTCTTGTGTAATGTCCTCCTGCTATTCCCTCGTGGGATTCTACTAAAACCCTTGGTATTTCATGTTCTAGCACATATCTTTGCAAGATGCTATCTGCACCCATTTTGAATAATTGTCCTGCGATCAACTGATAGTCTACAACCCAGACTACCAGTTTTTCTTCTACACGGTGTTATATTCCTGTGGCGCAGTACCTGTAATCAAGTAATGGATGATATCTACAAAGTATTTGTCCATGATCTGGACTGGAAATAATTGTGCATCCAAAAATTTGTCCTATAAATTTGTAGGTTCTTATCTGTTCGTGACCCTTGATAAGTGGTTAGGTCCTTCATTCAACTTTCCCGGCTTGACTATTACTTCAAAATCAAACTCTTGAAACAATAATAACCATTGACATATTCTCCTTCCTAACACTGGCTTGTTGAGTAGGTATTTAAGGGCTTAGTGATTTGTGAACATCTTAAATGTTTTCCCAATAAGTAATGTTTGAATTTCTACAGTGCGTAGACAATGGCTAGGCCTTCCCTCTATGTGGTGTTATAGTGCTGCTATGATTCCGATAGTTTTCTGCTCGCAAATGCTATAGGGTGATCCAAATCTCCCGATCCCGACTGTGCCAAAATAGCTCCAAGTGCTATGGTTGATGCATATACATGTACATGGAATGTATTGGCGCAATGACCATATTTTCTTTCAATGTATCCATACCACGTTGACAATCTTCATTCCATTGAAAATTTGTATCTTTCCTGAACATTTTCTCCATTGGCATGGTAATCTACGCATACCCTTTAATAAAATTTATGTAGTATCCCATGTGTCCTAGTGTCGCTCTTAGTTGATAGAATTTCTTTGGTGGTGGCAAGTTAATAATTACTACAATCTTTGCAGGATCTAGTAGTAATCCTTGTTTGCATACTATATGGCACAATAGTATCCCAAACGGTGTTTCAAATATACATTTTTTGATGTTTAATGATATTTGGCACTGCCTGCATCTTTCTAACATCAACTGCAAGACCTCTACATGGTATTTCAATAGACTATAGATTTTCCAATCGTCCAAGTATACCTCTAGAAACTGGTGGATAAATTCTTTAAATGCAACGATGACTACTCTGGAAAACATTGCTTGTGCATTCTTCAATCCAAACAACATGACTGTGTATTGGTAGGATCCCCATTCAGTAGCAAATGCGGTCTTGTATCTATCTTCCTGTGCTATCTTGATCTGGTGGTAGCTCGAGAATCCATCATTGAATGAGTAAACTTCGTGTCCTCCTACGTTCTCCAACACTTCATCTATGAAAGGTGTAGGGAATGGGTCATGTAGGCATGCATCGTTCAACTTCCTCAAGTCGATGCATATTCTTATCCCACCTTGTTTTTTCTCCTGAACCACCACTAAGCTTATCCATTTTGATTCCTCCATAGGTTCTATGATTCCAACTTTGAGCATTATATCAATCTCAAGTTTAACTTTCTACTTATATATCAGGTTAAGTCTGTATGGTTGTTGTCTGAGCGACCTTGCTTCAACTCTGAGTGGTATCTTAATTTCTCCTATCTCTCCTGCTATACCCTTCATTTCTATAAATGTTGTGGGGAGCATGTTGTTGTACTCATGAAATAACTCTGTTATGATTTCTACTATTTGCTCATCCCAGTAGTCTCCAATGCTGGCCATTTTGGGATTCTCAACTATCCCAATGTTGACTTTCTTCACCTTGATCGGAGCAACACTTACTTATGATCCTAGAGGTGGACCTTCCAATTCACTTTCGCCTTCTTCTTCCTCGATCTGAATATCATGCAGATCATCTTCATTTGGTTCTTCTTCCTGCACATGGTAACATGACACCAGTTCTTTTACTGTCTGTCTAATCCATTGTTTTTCTTCTGTTATGAGTTCGAATTCCGGTTCCTTAATGAATATCACCCCTCTTATCTTCTTAAGTGATGCATCTATGTTGGGGTTCTCATGCTCGAATGAGAAAGTGACTGTAAAATTCTGTTGTAGTATTGTCTAGTTCGAAGTTCCTCTATGTAGATCTTGGTCTGTATACTAGTTCGCTAGTATGCCTTCTAAGGTGTGTACAAAATAATGAGGCCATTCCTCTGGGGCTGTCATTTTCCACAACGCTATGCACTTCTCCAAGTGTTCCACTGGTGCCCCCTGTCCATCATACTTATTCTTGATGCTTTTCTGTTCTGCACCAAACCTTATGCGCAGTAACCACTTACATTGGTACCAATCTGTGATTGTTTCTTTGTGTGCGCCCCACCATCTTGCAGGTGTTCCCTTGAGTGCTAATAGTTTCTAATTTTTGAACACTTCATCCTCACACTGTTCCAAGAATGATTCTATATCATTCACTCCATGGAAACTAGGTGGTTCCTTTATCTCTGTGCCTATCCATCTTACTGTGCGGTCTATTCTTGCACACCTTCTTGTGGAAACTTCGTGTAGCCTTTGTTTCCAGTTCTCTAAACCTATATCTGAGTCTATCACACATGAAGTAATGCTCCACCAACTAAGTATCCCATCTTCAGTTGGGTTTACATAATCCTCATCGTGCACAGTTTTTATGTAAAATTGGATGATTTCCTACAAGTATAAACAAGTAGGTTCTACAATCCTCTCCCCTTCTGATGGGTCCAATGGTGCAATGACCCTGTATTCCCCTGACTCAAATGTCATTTTTCATGTCTTTAAATTGATTATGGTATGGTTATAAAATTCCCAATCCAAGCCAAGTAATGTTGGATATGGTTTTGTGCCATACGCTATTTCAATCACTTCGAAGTCTGCTCTAGTGTGCACTCCATCCAAGCCTACTATCACTCCTTTCAGTCTACCAATTGGTAGGACTCTGTGTTGGTTTTCTAGTTTCAATTGAACAGGTGAATATCCTAATGTGGGATTTCCCATACATTTCCATGTCTTCTTTGGTAATGCTTTGACTTCAGATCCTAGATCCAGTATGATATATCCCATGTTGAAATCTTTGATGTTGGCATTCAGCCCGAACTCCCTACTTGTTATTCTCCTTGTATGTAGGTGATTGGCTGTTTTTTGTTCTAGTTTTCCTTATGTCTCTATGCTACATTTTCTAATATATTTTTCAATATTTTGACAGTGGATGGATCATTCAAGAGTTTTACACATGATTTCAAAAATCCTTTGATTGTACTTACTTCTCCCAGGGGTTTCATTTCTTTGGTATGATCCAAATATGGAGGCATCTCGTACTCTGGCTCTCCCTTGCTCTATTGCGCAGTAAAAGTTGACGCGGTGTCTTGATTCAATAATTATTTTCTGGCTTTTTAAAATATTTCCTTCGCATTTCGTGCGTCGAATTGTCTCCTTGGTTCGACATTCTTCTTTATCCATTGGTGTTGTATTGTCTCTTGTCGAGCTGCGTCATTTCTTGTTTTATCACCTCCGTGTGTCACTATGTTGATGTTTCTTCCTTCATATCCCACTTTTGCTGAGATCCATTGAACGTTTTGATTGTTCTGATTCCTCTTTTCTTGGATCTTTACTAATAGTGTCAAACATTCTTCTGTATCATGGTCTAATGCTCGACAATACATACAAGTTGCTAGTGGAAGTGGACATCCCTTGCATAATGTCTCAATTGTTGACAATTATGACATACCATTGGTCCTTTACCTCTTCCAAAGCCTCATCTTGCTCGTCCTCCACCTCTGTATCCAGATCTATCTCCTCTCGACACATTGTACAAAGGCGCCTGATTGTACTGCGTGGTATTGTATTGAGGTTGTGTTGTGTTGTATTGTGGCTGCACGGTATTGTATGGGGCTAGAAGTTGGTTAAATTGTGGTGCATATTTCACAGTCATCATTTCTTCTTGCACCCTATATGCATCTGATGTCCTCTCTCGCATAATATCCATAGTTCTACAATCTTTGTAATTGTGGCCCACTGAGTTGCAAAAGTTGCAATATGAACTCTTTGGGACTGTCATGTATTTATGCATCATTGGGAAATGATATGGATCATGGCCTGACTTCTTATAGATTTCGCACCATAGTTGTCCTGTTGGTAATGGATTTGGCATCCCTGCTTCCATATACTTCGCGAATGTTGGACATTCGTTCTTGTGGTGTCCTTCCGTCCTACATGTGGTACACCAAATAACTTCTTATTTGTCCTTACTTTTGTTTTAGTTTATCTGGAATGCTAAATTATTGAAATCCTCCTTCATTTCTTTAATGGCCTGATCCGTCTGCTAATATTGGTTTTCTTCCAGTTGTAGGGCTTCCTGTAGAGCCTTTGCCTGTGTCTGAAACTTCCATTGTCACAATGGGTATTTTAAGTGTGGTAGTAGTGAATTGATGAACAAGTGCTTTTGTTGCATATCGGTCATGAGATATTTCAAATTTCCTTTAATTCGCTTGAATCTCTGGTCAATATCCCATATGGAGTCTCCTGGTTTCTGTCTAATTTCTATCATCTTGTTCATGTACTGATCTTCTAAAATTGGCTTTTGGAACTCATTTATAAGAAAGTTCTTGATGTCTGCAATTGTTTTGGTTGTCCCTGGTGGATTGTTTGTAGATAAACTCAGAGATGAACAAATGTTTTTTCGGGTCCTCTAACGCTTCTCCTTTTAATTCTGGTAACTTGATGGTGGGATTGTGTCCTGCCATCCTGAACGCTAAAATACTACCTTCATGTGGTGTAGATACTTGACTAGTGCTTCCTAAAATGGCTTCTCCAGTTGTTGTTCCTGGTGTAGATGTACTTCCTACTGTCTTTCTTCTCCTGAAATTTGGTTGTCTAAATGATGGTGTTCTCTTTAGTGTATTAGTCACCCATGGGTTTATGGGCTCCACACTGACATTAATATGAATATGATTGCTTCCTTATCTTCCTGCTCTTGGACCTCTCATCTTCCTCTCATATGTTGCACACAAGATTTCCTCAGTCTGCTCCATATCCTGGAGATCCTCTACCTCTTCTTCATAACTTTCCAAGACTTCCCTCACGATGATGACTCTCTTCTTGGTATTCACCTTGTATTGGTAGGGTACTCCACTGCACATCTTTCCAGCTATCTCCATGATCCGCTTGATCTAGTTATTTTACATCATGATTGGGTCCAAGGGTTCCTCCTTCTTTCCCTTATCCATTCCTCCTTCCATTTATCTTTCTATTTCTCCTCCTTCTGTCAGTGCTTCCCCCCTTCCCCCATACACACAGGGAAGTTTAGCTGTCTGAATCCATCATCATTGCCCCTTTGTTGTATAGTCCTATCTTAATAGAATTATACAACGATATAATATAACTTCCTCGAGTCCCATGTAGAAATTATTTCTCCACTGTGCTATATGACTTCATTGTATCTACGAAAAACTCTGTTACAAAACCTGCTACAATACTGTTGAGCCAAAAATCTACTGCGCAGGTGAATTTGTTGTTCAGATGCTGTAACTGCTCAATATGTACCGATGTCCACTCTAACTGTCGGATCCATTTTGTTGCATGGTTATCCTTCAACCTCAGTATCCACTCCTACAATAAGTGTGGAAAATCATAGAAAAAGACTTCATGCAAATCAGTAAACAAATATTTCTCAAGATATTTGCGGGGTGTTACTCTAGGGTTTCTATTATCTTTCTATGCAAACTCCAACTCTTTTGTATTTAGCTAGATTTCAATCTCGAATTTTGTGGGATTCCATAGTCTCAACATCCCCTACTAGCGACTCATTATTTTCTCCTTCTCCCCATCCGTTTCAGTATTCTCTTGACCCGCCTTCCGCAGATCTTACATATCTTTTAACATATCTTCAACATATACCATCTACTCAATCCTCTACTGTTCCAACCAATGACAACATAACCGTTTGTTGGTTACTATTTATCTGTCTGAGTTTGTATACTTATCTTGAGTGACCCAGGGTTCATGTCTGTTTGGGGTTCCAATAAAGCCTCTAAAACTATCGGCCCTCTTGGTAAAACAAAAGGCAACGCAATGCACAAAGTGCATTGCGCAGTCTCACCCGAGATATTCTTAATGGGTGGATGCAATACTCATGTGTTTTCAGCCTAGGATTGAGAGGAGATATGAGAAATGTGCACCGAGAGTTCTGGTTTAACTTATTAACACAATAAATTGTCATTCACGATTATGCATGAAATGTAATCAACTCATTCATTTAGCATATCAAGAACTACTTAATAAAGTAAATACACACATGCATTCAAACACATAACACAAGTTTTACCGCGGTTCACCCCCTCCTGGGATACATCTGCAAAAATATAGATCTCAAGCTCTTTTATTATAGAAGTTACAAAACTACAATGCTATGCACTTTACAACTCTTCTCAGTCAGGTCAATATCCATTGTGAGGCAGACTAGATCACACCAGGCTCCTCAGCCCATGATCTAACCCTCAATATCCACCCTCCTTACTCCCCTCCAGCTCAACAACTTACAAAATTAGGTCATATATCAAAACATTACAACTGGCTATCAAAATAGGACTCCCCCTCTCGACTCTCTATATCCCATTCAACTTTTGTCTCTATCTACTTTCTAGCTCTCTCTATGATACCTAGGTATCTATATTTATAGATTTCTGGCTCGCCAACCATCACAATGTATTGAAAAAACCCTAACCCTAACGTTGTTAGGTCTTCCATTCATGCGCACATGTTTCTCTTCCTTCTAGCTGTCGCTTCCCTCCTGCATGCTTTATTTCCCAAAATAGACTTTCTTTCCACTTTGGCCTACTTCCAAGAACTGACCCATTGTGTAGCAGTGCACTCGGGGTCAGATCGATGGGATGCTTGACTTGGCAGTGTAGAGGTACCCCAGTAGGAGAGGAGAAGATATCTGAGTATTCTTTCACAACCTTATCCACTTGATTTTGTTGTGTGGAGAGATTGGATGCAGAGGACTTGGATGTGGCTGCGATCTTTCACTTACTCTGAGAGCGAATCAAAAAAAGAAACATTTCCCGGTCTGAGAGATGAACTTCCTGCATTGCTTGGAAGAGATTAAGGAAATAACACTAGGAGAGACTGCCTCAAGTATCCTGTACGATTTCCTGTTCAAAGTAATAATAACACTACGAGGCCTCGACTCATATACAACATGACGTTTCCATAAATAAGGTTGGCCCAAAAGAACATTACAAAATTTGACAGGATGAACATCACACAATACCTCATCTTTGAAAGGCTTGATGCCATATGACAATTGACACTGTTGGATGATGCGAGATCGCTTCCTTGGTGGAACCATCCAATGGTGTAGGGATGTGGGTGCGACGTTGTTGGAAAGGCCAACCACTTGATGACCTCTGCTCAGATAAGGTCCTTCTGGCTAACGCTATCAATGATGAAGTGTAGTGGGGTTCCTTTTACCCACATATGAAAATGGAAAAGGCGCTCGCCTTCTTCTGGCTTAACTGGTTCACCAGGCTGGAGCTTGGTGGTAGCAACGGTGGCACTGGGTTCCACATAAATGATCCATATTCCCCTTTCTTGTTCTGAATTAGAGTCAGAACCTGCATTTGATTTAGAGGATTTCACTTCAGCCACCAACGACTGCTTTGAGTGGTAATCAATAGTGTTATGCCAAAGGCTCTTATGGAATTCACACCACTTCCCGATATCCTTCTTTGTCTTTCCGATGTCCTTCTTTTCTTTTAGATTGGACTGGTTGTCCTGATACTGTCCATCTTTTATCTTCCCTTTTTTCTATAGGTTGGGTCCACCCTTTCCTGGTTTTTTTTGCGAGGGGTTCCCAGGCCCAAATTGTCGCGTCTTTTGTTTGAGATTTTGCTCGATTTTGACGACATATCGATAGGCCACGCCCAAGGACAAGATGTCTAGAAATTCCATTTCATTCTAGATGTATCTATGCATAGTACTATGATACTTGAGCACCAAATGTCACTTTGAATCTTTGATATCCATCTTGGTGCGCAAGGTATGGAAGATATTTGTGAAATCTTGCACTGCTTGGTCTCTTTCTTGCCGCAGTGTGGTACATTTGGTATACAAGTCGTCATAAATTCCAAAAGGGTAGTATTGTTCCTTAATAGCATCCCTGAAGGATTCCCAAGTGTCTGCAACTATAAATAATGAGGGTTCCTCTATTTCCTTTTGTTCATAGAAAGTTTCCCACCAATATTTAACATGGGGAATGACTTTGAGGAGCACAAAAGTAATTTTTTCTCTATTTGAAAAGTTATGGACAAAAAAATACCCTTCTAGTAGATGCAACCACTTATCTACAACATCTGCATCTATCTGACCTTCAAATATAGGAATATCGAAGTTGATTTGTACCTTTAAGAGGGTGGCACCTTTGCTCAAGGAAGATGCATCGCCTGATGGTAGCCACTGAAGGATTTGCACGAAACTATCCATCATCTCGTTCCTCTGTTGCGTGAGGGATTCCTCAAGAAACATTTTGAAAGGATATCCTGTGATGTCATATTTATTTTCTCCTGCCATGAAAGGTTGTTTGGGCATGCAAGAGCTTTTTTCCTCAAGAGAAACAAGCTTGAGACCCAATTCTTTGTACCCTAACCTCATTGGGGACATGCATTAAGATGACAAGGAGCAGACTGCTTTGATAGCACTGATCCATATTTTATGAGCATAAAGAAATGAATACAAATTATTAAAATATTCTTAACACAGGATAACAGAGATACAATAAAACTGGTTTTCCATTCAATAAGGAAATAAGCTGAAACTATAAAATGCACCAGAAAACAAGCTTGCTGGAATGGTGGCGACTTATCTCTGAGAAGAGATGCGACGAATGCACTCATTTGCAAGAATATGATTACAATGAGGCTCTGAAGGCCTTTTTACAATAAACAGGAATGTCAAAAACCCTAAACATCCAAAAACCTAACCATAGGAGATGAAGCACCAAAAGCCATGTGGGCCCTGTTTGGGTAAGTTAGTACATCAACTTCCCTGGGTCGTAACTTTTGCCTACAATCTCTGTTTTAGGTGCACAATAGCTTGTTGGAAAGGTCTATTTGAGGAATACACATTTTTCTTCTATCTAACAAGGGTCATTTTTTATTGTGGCGAGACCTAAAAATGCTATTTAGGGCCTCAAAACGGCCCCGCAAGTCAGGGACCCGAAATCTAGGAAAAAAACTGCCAAAATGAACCAGTTGGAATAGGTGGGAGGCCATTGACATCCATCTGGATCATGAGCTTATCATTTTTATCTTGGAGTTTCTTGAGTCCAAGATTAGCTATCATGGCATCTTTGTTTATCATTTCTGTAGTTTGTCTGTGCAAGTCAAACTTATCCAAAGGATGAACAACATTTAGATCAATGGATATATTTGTTACTTTCTTCTACTCATTTGGCTCCATGATTGTTATATTTAACCTTACTTTATCATAATTTATAGTTGATATCATTCTGGTTTGATATGTATCATGATCATAGACTTTAGGAATCATACTCTTGTTGATGCTTGCACCTTCCTTTCTAATTTACATGAATTGTTGAACTTGGTCTAATTACTTTGATTGATCAATAGTTCTTGATTCCGTTTCACTTTGATTTCCCACACTTTTGAGATTTTCTGAATATGTTACCTCTATAGTCACAACATGGCCCTTTTTCTTTGACATTATTTCTTCTGGCAATTCTGAATCTTCTTCTTCTTCAAGTACTTCTAATTTATGCTTTTTGGTTGATCCTTCTTCCCTTGTTTATGAATTTTTTGAGGTAGACTCTGAAGTTTTCCTTTTGTATGTATTCTCAAACTGTTGTGGCATTTATGTGATTGGGGACTTGATAGAATGATTAGATGCTTTGCCATGTATTTGTAGAATATTATGCACATCTTGCCAACTGTGTTGATTTTCCAATAGCTCTA
>ML785569.1:185104-201216 GCA_009831015.1 Picea engelmannii
AAAAACTAGATGTAGTTTCTTATGTTTTGATAGTTACAACTACTTTAAAGAGTGAAATTGATAAAATAGATGCTAGGTTTCATTTGTTAGATAAATTATTTATGAAGATCCGTGATATTATGAAATAAAGTAAGAATCCTAGCAGAAATACTGTAGTCCTAGAAGAATTCACTAAGAAAGGGATTCCCTAGAGTAGTAAGGGACATAAGTGGAATAAGTCCCTAGACATGTTGGATACTCCTGATCTTAGACCTATTTGGGATTTTTGAGATTCTCAGACTAATATGGAACAAACATTAGAATTAATATATCCAATTTGAAGTTTCTGTAATGAAGAAAAGGCTGAAATCCTTAAAAGCACCAGACAAAGAAGCATATCTCCAGGTTTTGACTATAAAGAATGAACTTGACTAAGATGGGGATACCCCAATGTTTCAAAGAAATATTCCTTCCTCATAGTAGACCAAGGGTGATAGTATTTGAGCCATTGGAATCCAAGGGATAAATAAAGTTTCCAGCTCAATACTAGACCATCCCATAATCAACATAGGATTCCAAACCCTAGAAGAATTGAAAGACACTTTTCAGTTGCCTAGGAATTGGGCTACTGCTAAAAGAGGCTCAAATGATAATATGAATGCTAGATATGTAGAAAAATTTGATTACTTATGGATTTATTGGTTTATCACAAGACTGGTGGAAATGGATACCAGAAGAAATCTTGCGTTCTCCTACTACTGGTTCTGACTTAATAGAATCCCTAAGTAGTCAATTTTATGGTTCCCCAGTTGGTGTTGATGCAGAACATATGGCTTCCATATTCACAAGACAAAGGCTAGGTAATTTATAATACCATAAAGAGTAGTATTGTTATATGTTAATGATCCAAAAATGGATCCAGGAACCAAAATGGGTTTAGGAAGGCCTAAAAATAAAAGTTCTCAGAATCACTTCAAAACGGGCATGTGTGTAGGTCTCATTGTTACAAACCCAACACAAATTGAACGGGATCAAACATACACTGTATGTGAAAGATATCGCAATATATTCGTTTTTTCAAACATGCAAAATTTTTGCTGACTGTATAGTCCGTACAATGATGACGTGGTATCTGACCGTACATTCCATACAGTCATACAATCATGTGGTAGTTGCATTGACTGGGCAGTTGATGGATAAGAGGTGGATGAGTTATATTGTGACACATGGCACCAAAGGGTGACATGTGGCATGTTCGTACAACTGAGTTGGCATGGGATGATGTGGCAAGGTAGACACGTGGCAATGAGTTGGCATGTTGATGTGGGAAGGTGTTGATGTGTGCGAATCATATCTTGACACATGGCTATTTAATGGAAAATGTGATGGTTCCACGTGGCCCAGTTGTGGGATGCCACATGGCACCCTTTCATTGGTTGATAGTGGGAAAAATATTATGTGACTCCATGTGAGTTGAACCTGTGACCTCCGGGCATGGGGGAATGACTTGGCAGGTCTGGGATACCAACCTGCCCATGGTGGAACTTGTTAACCATAGTCCAAATTAATTGTTTTAACTGAAATGTTGGTTTAATTTGTGGAGTAAAGGGCTGGGGCCTAGCTCCAATCCCCAAATATATGCCTTTTCATATAACCTTAACACATGACCGAGACCTCCAAAAGGATGGCACGTGTGGTATGGGGTTAGTGTCGGTCGACTGGGCTAGCTTGCCGAACATGGTGCGTGATCAGGAGCTAAGGCTAATGGATATGGGGCATGTGGAGCATCGGGACATGGCCACATGGGCCAATCCACATGACCAGAAGAAAACATAGGAGTAGCTAGCCGGTGGGTGTGGAAAGTTAGTCCGACACCCGACCACATGGGCCATACGATCTAGTCCTCCACCAGGGAAAGGGTGCCAACACCTTAACGGTGCAACACAAATGCCCAAGTTTCAAAAATGGTGTGTGTGCCAAGTTTTTTAAATGGGAAATCACATAGAGCTAGGTTCATAGGTCTGTAGGTGCGTTTTGTAGAACAAAGGACTGCAAGTTTATTGCGGAAAACTCCCAAGAGTGTGTTTTCTTCAATTTTTGGCCAATCCAGGTGCAAGAAGAGCCCAACTAGAATTTTGGAGCCGTTGGAGCCATCTATTTATAATTTTGAGCATTGCAAAGTATTGTTTTTAATACTTTGAGCTTATGATGAGAATGAGCCATTGAGGAGAGCAACTTAGCGGGCCATTTCTGGGAGCTTCGTTCATCCGTTTTCAGTGCCATCAGTTGTGATGGGTTCTTGAGATCTAGTAGAACACAATATCAGTTTGTAATCCATTTGAAACTTTTATGATGTGATTTTGAATCTTTGAAGAGAAATAAGAAAGCCTCACCCACTAATACAAAGGTCCAGAGACGTAGGCGAAATTGCCGAACTCCATTAACAACTTTTGCTGTTATGGTTTGCTGATTCTTGTGCTTATTTCTAAATTTGTATATTGCATTATGACTGCCAAGTTACATATTTAATTCTTCCTCTTTCATCAATTTCCTAAATGGTTAATGAAATCATGTTTTTAAAACTCAACCATAGTATTTAAAAGATTTTTTCGGATCAACTAAGATCGCTAATCTAGTTAGGCCATATGAATGACCCAACCTACATCAAATATTATGTCCACAACTTTCCTAGTGCTCTGCCTAATGTAGTAGAGAAGTATTTCAAAGATTAAAATATTAATACCAGAGATGTGTCATTAGCAATGATAGATAGGCACAACGACATTGTCATCCAAGAACATTGTCTTACAAAAAGGGTTACTAAAGATTTCAAACTCTTCGAGCACATGTTTACTCCTCTATGCGAATAAGTAGGAGATATGTCTAAATGGGGATATGGTGCTTTCAACGAAGCACACCAAACTATTAAATCCTTTAAATTCCATTGCAAGCATAAATGAAAGTTTGATACTTTCAAATCTAGATGGACTCCAAACAAGAAGAAATATGAAAGAATATATAAGCCCAAGCATCATAAGATTCCTGGTCTGAAGAAAATAAGAACTCCTTCAAAGAAGATAATCTGTTTCAATTTCCACAAACTAGGACACTGGGCCAATGAATGTCCCAACAAGAAGAAAAAACCAAGGCTATCAACTTTATTCACTGAAGATATTGATCCTAAATGGTGGGACCTTTTTTTCTATTCTCCTTCAGAGTGTCGAGAAGGAGAAATTAGATATCTAGACCCCTCAAAATTCTTTGATAGTAATTGTCTTTCTGATACTAATTTAGAATTTAGTGACTCAAGGTATCACACTCTTCTTGATCCACTAGATTATTGAGAAGATAACAAACTACAATATGAATTCTAACAAAATTTAAAAGTTTTTAGATGGAAATATATTTTATTTTATTTTAGCAGTTTGTTAAGTGAATGAAAATAAAAATTTATTATAATAATTATATTTAGAATAGTTTTATGTGTATAATTGTATTTGTTGTACATTAATATTTATTAAGATACTTAAAATTAAATTTAAATCTTAAATAAATTTAACGAAATAAATACCTTCAATTATAATAATGTAATCAAAAACTTATTTTTACAATTCGATATACTTATACTCATGTTAACTAAAAAATCCATCAAAATAAATATGTGTGTTTTTCAATATTCATTAAATTAGACACTATAAAAAATATTTCAAGGTAGCAAATTGTTTCCCTTAAGATACTTAAGACGAATAAGGAATATTGAAGGTGTTGATTTTTCTATATGGGATGATATATGAGATAATATTGTATATGAGATGATATGATTGATTCATTATTACAATGATGAATGTGCCAATTATATAGAGAACCTAAAGGAACATATGGTGACCATCCATGAAAGGACGCGTCTTTAATAATTATAATAACTATTTATTATTATTATTATATATATTAATAATGTTATTAATAATTATATTATTAATTATTAATCTGGGAGAATGTCTTCCCGATGTTGTACAAATATAAACACTCCCTCTCAATGAGGGAGACATTATGAACCTCAAGCACCTCAATTATTTTGTCCTTTGAAGACTACGACTGAGCCATTCTCCTCAGTCAAATCAGAATGACCACTCTGGAGAATGTCTGCCCGATGATTCTAACTTCAACACTACTTCTCAGCTAGGGAGACATTCTGCATCACGCCAAGATTCTTGATTTTGAACTCTGAGGCCAACTCCCTCTTACACTTGTGAATGAGAGTTTGGTGATGTAATCATCTTTGACATGCACCCAGTTGATGTATACTTTCCCAGATAGAACTCAGTTGATGTATGCTTCTCCCACATAACACCTCGGGTCTCCAACGGTCATTGTCAAGTAACATGATCAAGGATAGAGACCACACCTGGGTCATTCTTCTTAGCCAAGTCAGCATGGCCATCTGAGAAGAATGATTGATGCTAATACACAGAGAATATCAACACCCTATGTCACTCTCATTAGCCAAGTCAACATGGCCATCATAGGAGAGTTCCCGATGCTAATACATGGAGAACATCAATGCCCTGGGCCATTCACCACTAGCCAAATCAACATGGCTAATCCTATGAGTGAATGTATCATTCTCCTCAGACAAATCAACATGTTCCCTTTGGGAGAATGTATGCCTGATGCAACCACCTGGAGAAACATTGACACCTCGAGTATTTTCCACTCCTTATGAAATCAACATGACTAAGGAGAAAGACTACACCTGGGTCATTCAACACTAACCAAATCAACATGGCTAATCTTGTGAGTGAATGTATCATTCTCCTCAGTCAAATTAGAATGAGCCCTCTGGGAGAATGTCTGCCCAATGATACTCATCTGTGGATGTGTACTGGATCTTAACAACTCGCTTCTGCATCATGTCTCAGATGAAGTCCTATAAGAAACTTATGAAGCCACACTGCTTCATGGATTACGATACTAGCTGCTATATACTTTTCCTCTACTTTCCTTCTGACTGGATTCCTTCACTGAAACAAGGGAATCCTCTCCAGGTGGCAGGAGGTCTCATATATCCTTAAGGTCTAGCCTCCTCTCTTTCAGTCCTGGAGGACATCTCTCCCATATGAATCTGAATCCAAAGAGGAATCATTCCTAAATGAAAGTATCTAAGCAACTGACTCTCTTTGAGATCAAGCCCACTCTAATTCTGGATGCTCCCTATGAAGCTTGACTCCCTCTGGGGATATATAGTCTTCAAAGTCATCTTCTCCCTATGCATGTGTTTACCTCCTCTTCTTCTTCATTGCATGGATGTGCACAACTCTATGTATGGATAGTATTTCTTCATGTTGCTTCCTGCGACTGTCATTATGGCTCCTTCTCAAAGCTATTACATGTGACCTTCCTAGAGAAAGAAAAAAGAAAAACAAAAAGCATCTCCCAGAGGAGATCAATTTATATTGTTCACAATTTCATTATCAATATGAGTATTTACTTAATGGTAGTTGTACCAACAATAATCAAGTGTTAATAGCAATAACAAATAAATATTGCCACTCTGGTTACAACACATACTTAAATTGCAACAATATAAGAAACTATTAAACCTAATATGTAAACCTTCTTGGAAGCACTACAGGCTAAAGAACATACTCATCACCCTTCTCTTCAACATCTACTGCATGTGCATGGTGATTCTTCTTTCCTTTTTCATATTTAAGAGAGCATTGTTTGGAATAATGTCCCATATCTTGACAATTTTAGCATTTGATATTTGATGCATCCTTCCTGTAGCGTGGTTTATTAGGATTCTTTGAGATGTCTTCTTCCATTTCCTTTCTCTTCTTTACTTGGGAAACAAGTGCTTGATTTTCATCATCATTAATTTTCAATGATTTGGATATCAACCTGGATTCCTCTTGGGTGCAGTAAGCCCATAGTTTGTTGAATTTGGGAAATTTTCTCCTGGCGCAAATCCCTTGAACAAATGGATCCCAAGAGGAGGGAAATCCATTAAGTGTAGTAGTCATGATTTCAACGTCTTCTATTGGATATCCAATGGATGCTAACTGGTCTTTGATTTGGGATATTCTCATGAAATAGTTGATATTGTTTCTGAATAGTTCATGGTCACATTTCTGAGTTGATTCCGTAGAGTAAGATTTTGACTGGTATTCTTACTTTCATAAAGTTTGGTTAGGGCATCAAACATTTCCTTCAGAGTCTTCAGTTCTGATACATTAGGTATCAAATGATCCTTTATTGAGTCTGTCAAGATCCTCTTGGCCTTGACCTCCTTCTTCCTAAAATTTTCTTTGGCGTCTTCTTCTTCTGGTTCTGGAAGCATCTGCTTGATGTGATCCAATATATCATTCTCTTATAGAATGAGAAGAACTATGTGCTTCCATGATTTGAAGTTATCTTCTGCATCTAATCTATCTTCAACTCTCATGCCGATTGCCATTTTTCACTAGTAGAAACCCTAACACTGAAAAATCT
Source organism: Picea engelmannii (assembly GCA_009831015.1). Taxonomy (NCBI): domain Eukaryota; kingdom Viridiplantae; phylum Streptophyta; class Pinopsida; order Pinales; family Pinaceae; genus Picea; species Picea engelmannii. The sequence goes on from ML785569.1 coordinate 191,576, forward strand.
CAATTTCTCAAAATTCACCAAACGTCCTTGGGATACTGCTCAACGAGATTAACAATTTATTGCAGCCGCAAGGTGTCGCTATAGAGATCTTCCTTCCAATGGTCAAACTGTTATGAAGGTAACCAATTCTAACAACATGTTGATTTTTCTATATGAGATGATATATGAGATAATATTGTATATGAGATGATATAATTGATTCATTATTACAATGATGAATGTGCCAAATATATAGAGAGCCTAAAGGTGCATATGGTGACCATCCATGAAAGGATGCGTCTCTAATAATTATAATAACTATTTATTATTATTATTAGTATATATATTAATAATATTAATAATAATTAACAATTACATTATTAATTATTAATTTGGGAGAATGTCTTCCCAATGTTGTACAAATATCAACAAAAGGTGGCATCTTTTGCCCCTTCAACTACTTAAATGGCACCAAGTTAGTATATACACAAGGTATTTTTTTAATGTGAATTAGTTGGGACTTGTGATAAATTCTTTGATCCCCTTGATTGTGGTCCCTTTATCATATCAATGCTTAAGTTTGAGGGTGGCATTATTATATATGAGTGCTTATTTCTTGGAGGTGAGGATGGAATTCATACATAAGTGCTTATTTCATGGAGGTTTTGAGGGTGGAATTCATACACAAATGTTTATTACTTGCAGGAGGGTAAGAACCCATTTTATAAGATGATATGTACCTCATGTTGTTGTGCACACATATGGATTAATATAACCCATTTTATGGGATGATAAATACATCTTGTTGTGCATAATAAGTGTTTTAATATTTTAAATTAATGTTGTCATGGAATGTTATAGGTGTATACAAATCGTATTTTTTTCATATATTTTAGTTTAAAATTGGAATATTATTTATGGCATTATGAACCACCTTAAAACTTATTTAAATCAAAGTTGGGAAATATGTTATAAGAGCAATTATGGGAAATTTGTTATAGGAGTAATTAAACCATTAAATAATTTATGTGGCATTATAATTGTTTAAATCGATGTAAATCTATTTTAACTCTGGATTTATCATGTGTTAAGAAGGATTAAATATTTTGAGGTGTAAATTATTCCTCAAGTTTTTTAAAATTAAAAAAGTATTCACTTAAATGGTGTGTGTGTGTGTGTGTGTGTGTGTGTGTGTGTGTGTATTTCAATGGAATACACATCTTATGTAACTCTCCAGGTACTTCCCCTCATTTCAAGGATGGTACGAGAGGTAAACTGATGTAGTTTTGGCATCCTAACCCAACGGGGACATCGAGTGAGGTCCTCACAAAGGTAACCATCCCCGGGACTTGATGTCAAGACCTTCTGCTTACAATACATAGCTCTCAACCACTTGAGCTAACCCACCGGGATAAAAAAGTGTGTGTGTGTGTGTATTCACTTAAAGTTTTTTTACTTTCAATTGCTTTATAATAATAATAATCTAATTTAAGGTCACGACCAAGCCATACACCAAATTGGTGTATGATACCCTCTTGTTTGTGGGACAAGAGACCCCATCTGCACAACTATTTGACTGCTAAAGTCTATGGAGGAATACATACCTTACCCTGATCCGAAAAGATCTTTTAAATACTATGGTTAAGTTTTTAAAGCATGAGTGCATTAACCATTTAGGAATTGAAGGAAAGATGAAGAATCAATGATATAGCATGGAAGCCATATTAAGATATCCAGATTTGAAAGTAAGAACAAAGAATCAACAAACCATAAAAACAAAGTTGTTAATGAAGTTCGAAAATATTGCCTACGTTTTTGGGCCTTTGTTTCAATGGGTGAGGCTTTCTTATTTCTCTTCAAAGCTTCAAAAGTACATCAGAAAAGTGTCAAATGGATTAAAAACTGGTCTGGCTGTTTTCTTCTAGACCTGAAGAACCTAACACAACTGAAGACACTGAAAATGGTTCAACGAAGCTCTCATAATTGTCCCATGAAGTTCCTCTCCTCAATGGCTTCCCTGCATAAAATTGACTTTGGCTTCACAATTCTATAGCATTTATCCTCTTTTGAACCTCCTAAGGTTGCCAAGAACCTATGGTTTATATAGGTTTTAAGTTGGCAACAACCTCCCAACTTACTCCCAAGATATGGCCTCAAAAAGGGCTCCAGATCTCCCAAAAATGACCAAAATCCATCAAAAATAGGCTTAAAATCATTAAAAATCTTATCATATGGTTTAAAACCCAAACATTGGGCAAATGTTAGGCTCAACCCCCTTCCTTTGTGCTCCTGGGCATATGGGGAATTTCCATATGGCCTTGGGCTGAAACTGGTGCACTGACCCCTTACCTTTCGGGTCTTGGTCATGTGGCTTGGCCATATGGCATCACCCTAATCCTCCACGCAAAACTCCCCTAGTATAGCTCCTGGTCTCTAGCCCCTGGTCGATCGAGGCTGGCCCCCACCGACCAAGGCTTATCCCTTATATAGTACCACCACCAATTTAAAACAAAATTCGGCCGAATAGGGTCAAGCCCTTCCACGTAGCCTGACTAGTCCGACCCTTGGTTGTTAAGTCATTTCCCATTCCATGAGGTTAGGGGTTCGAATCCCCTAACTCATAACAAATTTTTGAACTAGTTGTCATTGGAAAAATTCGGGGTGCCATGTGGAACCCTTTGATTGGGCCATGTGTCACCCTTAGATTGGTCCGTACCAATATAGTTAGCAGCACAGTCAACGTCCAATAAGCCTGCAACATCATCGTCATACAACCCAGTCAGCTGCCACGTCATCTTCCATACAACCCTATCACCTGTCGAGTCACTTGCCATGTCATCTGTCGTACAACCACGTGTCATGTGTACTGCACAGTCACCTTGCCACGTCATCTTCCATACAACCCAAATATCATCCATACAACCATGTGTTAGCCTATCATTGGGCCACATCATGTACAGACTGCCACATGTCATCCATATAGTGACATGCGTCAAATCCATACAATGCCAACTCAGCCCGAAAATGACGAATCCAAGTGACACGTGTCACCTCCTAGTGACACCACGTCAGTATGATGATGCCATCTTGACATCATGTTGATGTCATCCTACCGTAAAGCTGACATCACCTGTAGAACCTACCGACGTCAGCATTGACTTTGACCAGTTGACTTTTTTCATGTTTGGGATTTCAGTTAGAACGAGATAAATTTCACATACGATGTCCGTTTGAGGAAACAATTATATGGTTGGAATCAGTGCGACGAGATGGACATAATGGAGCTGGTTTCATCCGATTCCGAGAAATTTTATTTTTAGGCCTTCCTGGATCCATTTTGGATCATACCCCCCTCTAGATTTTAAACTGTGATCTCCAAGGAGGAAACACATGTTCTTTGTTGAAATATTTTCTTTATGGTCTACATTGAAATAAATATATTTTTAAATATTCTAATTTTAAGGTCATGACCAAGCGAGACACTAAATTGGTGTATGAGATCCCCTTGTTTGCGGGATAAGAGACCCCCTTTGCACGATGATATGACTGCTAAAGTCTACGAAGGTGTACATAACCTACCCCACTATGGACTTCAACCCGTGACATTGATATATATATATATATATATATATATATAATCTAATTTTAAGGTCACGACCAAGCGAGACACCAAATTGGTGTATGAGACCCCCTTGCTTGCGGGACAAGAGACCCCCTTCGTGCAACGATTTGACTGCTAAAGTCTACGAAGCTGTACATAACCTACCCCCCTATGGATTTGAACCCATGACATTGAAATATTTTTTTGTTATTAATATATATTTCTTAAATGCCATGTGTGAACTCCATGTTGATCATGTAAGGAATTAAAATCTCCCTCATACTAGGCTATAGAAATGACCTCTCAACACAATGAGTATGTGAGAGATAGGGGTAAATATTACCATTCTAGACCAAAGTCTTTATAGAGTGGTATCAAAATTTATGTTTAAGAACATGATAGTTTGGTATTGAAACTATATGTTAGACATTATGGTTGTTATGTGTAGTTGTTTATGATTGGAATGTAGCATAGTTCTAATATGTGTTTTAATAATAATAATAATAATTAAGTAGTTAAGCTAATATATATATAGATCTTGTTGTATTTATGGGTTGTTAATTTATTTTAGGATTTTCACCTAGTTTTGAATATAATTAATATGGGACATACTTGTTAGGATTGGGGGTTGAAATTGGTTTACTTGATTACAATGAGTGTCTCAAGTTGTTTCTAAACCATAATTCGATGGACATCCTTCTAACGCTTCTTTATGTAACATACATACAATGTCGCGCAAGTCGACGAAGTCATCAGGCATGCCAAACTCGGGGGGTCCAATATCCTTCATTTCCTTATTGATTTTGACCCATCTCTTCTCACACTTGTCTCATTTTCCTTGAATCCCACGATGAGGCTCCCGATCCATTCCTACCCAATACTCGGATGCATCTTTCCTGCAATAAAAAATGAAATTTTTTAGAAACCACATTTTATGTAACTAGCAAAGGTGACATAAAGAGGGTTTGAACTTGGTTTACTTGATTACAATGAGTGTCTCAAGTTTATGGAACACCCAATCAAAGCTCGGACTATGCTGCAACAGTTAAGTTCCAGTCTATTCAAGTATCAGGCACATGCGGTAGAGATACGAGAGATTTACGCGACTCCGATGGAACAACATAGATTCCCATATGCCAACACCTACGAGGAGCTGTTCGTTAAGTGGGAAAAGTATGAGAAGAGCCACCTTCTTAAGTGATATCTTGAGATGACTCTTATACAAAAAGATAGGAGAGAATGCCATGTGGTGAATTTGGTTTTACTTATCTACACTTTAGTCATTATTTTTAGTTAATTTTATGTTATAAATAGGGGCATCGACCGATTAGTAAAGGGTCGATGGTTGTTGCAAGAAAATCTCATTTTTGTTTTTGTTAAGAACTATTTCGGAGCTGCCTTTAATTGAGAAGTCCTTCTGGACTAGAGACAAGATTATGTTTTCATCAAATGCGTGTATGATTGGATGTGGAGAAGAACTATTTACTATCCTGTCTCATGAATGGATCCAGTAACAAGTAAGAGCTATTAAATCTATTGATAAGTTATTTGATGCAATGTTTTCAGTTCTTTCTTTAATGATGAAAATGAATCATTGTGTTATTATGTGATGGATGATTAGAGTTAAGTGAATTATTTTACTTACCATTGTTTATAACATGTATGTTTTCTTCTGATAATTTATATCTCAGTCAATAATTGGAATATTCACATGGTTAACGTATTAGTACTAGGCCCATGGTAGGCGATCATTTCCTACATGCTCGAGTAAAGGGTTATCCCAAGCTCAACCTCCTCCAATAGTTAAACATGTTTTCATTTTGTTACCTAGTTGGTTTATACCGACTTCCATATTACATCGGTCCCACCTAAGAGAAAATACAAAAAAAGAGAAAGTCCAAACTGAAGGAGAAACCTTCACAAGATAATGTAAAGCCCATTGATTAATTGGCTGGATCGTAAGATCTGGAGAAACATTCCACTATTAAACACTACAGAGTCTAATCGGGCCTCGGTGGCGGGCTTGGTTCCTCTTGTTGATTTAAAGGGATTTAGGACCCATCAATAGAATTAGTGCTAGAAGGAGGGCTTGAAGAATGAATGGCTGAATACATATTTCACATAATATTCCAGACAACCTGTAGATTCGAAACAACCCGCATGCATGGACAGTCATTCCCAAGAAAACCACCAAACATTGAGTACTCTTGAAATGAGTAACTCACCCCAAGATGAGGAAGAATGCCTGTACCCGAATATACCTTATGCTCTTCCTCATGAGGAATTGAATCAATTTAAAAGAATAACAAGAGCATACACCCGACAGATCGATGCACTGTCCTTAGCTCCGATACTTCCTCAAAGACAAAAAATAAGAAGACCAGTGGTCAACTCCCCCGACTAGGTTTTTGTGCAAATAGTAGAAGACCTAATAGATTTCACAATCATTGAAATCGAACATCCTCTTAAACTAAGCCCTGAAACAACAATTGGAAACGTCTCTGAGCCGAATGATTTTTCGGAAGAGGAAGCGTTTAACTTAGAAAGCTCATTTTCAGGATCTAAAGATATGGAAGACAACAATGACCATGATGAAGAAAGGGGAAACCCACCTCATAACAATCAACCTTGGTTAGCCAGAGACACTTTGGCCATCCCAGGGTGAGTCCCTAACCTTCCTCGACATCCAGAGAAGTTACTTCCTAAGTTTGACCTCGAGACCTCAGGATTACCTGAAGACCATATCAAGAAATTCATACTAGCGATCAGACTTATGAATGTCCAACATGAAGATGTAGTTTTCATGCTTTTCCCCTACACTTTTGAGAATTCATCTTCCACATGTTATTTTAACTTACCCGTAGGATCCATAACTAGTTGGACGAAGTTTCAAAAATATTTTCTGGATAAATTTGCAGAAGAAACTACTACAAGAGATTTTATGGATGAGTTGTTTTCCACCACCATGAGTTCGAAGGAAAGGGTCAAAGACTTCAACCAAATATTCACAACTATCTTAAATAAATTCTAGCCCGCAACTAAACCTACTCAAGAGTTGCAAATCAAAGTATATGTTAATGCTCTCCCAACTTCTATTTCCATGTTTGTGAAGAGGGCTACCAAACTAATCCTAGCTGAGAATTTTGAAGAAGCCAAAACGATAGATTTCCAAATGAAAGGATGCAAAGAAAGTCGGGTCTCCTTAGTTAAGGCAGAGTGAGATATAGACTCATGGTTAGACAAGTTGGTGAGGAGGAGACTCATGTTCATATCTCGAAGTGATAGAGTTGTTGGGAAGATATTTCTAAATAAAATAGAAGGATTTCCCAAGAGATTTATGGCCACCCTAGAACAGAGAAGACCCATATCCATACTGGAGAAATAAAGGACCGTTGTTTGGTGCTTACTAGAAATAAACTAGAATTGGTAAGGGGAGGTCATCGAGGGACTGTGTAAAAGAGAAGGGACTCCCTTGTGTAGAGGAACTCTAGTTGGAAAGGTACTTGATAAACACATGGAGGTCATGAGCTCAGTGGGAGGAGGGAAACTTCTATTGTTTCCAGTGGAGTGAAGGAGAGTAACCTTCCTGGACCATTTTCTTAGTTGGGAAATCAACTAAATCAATACCCTTATGGTATCATGGCTTGGCATGGGGGTCACATGTTGTAGGTAGGGATATTGCAACATAACCTAAGGTTGGGAGGAAATGATTCCTCTCTCAATTAATTGGTTGGTATGATATTTCACTAAAAAGATAAGTTCTTAAACTTAATATGTTTGATGTGTAATTAATTATATAAATGTGTTGTTTGTGGTTTAAATGGTAAATGTGAACAAATGTAAGGAACAATTTAATTCCTGAGTAAAAGGGATTATGCATGTTTGTTTCCATTGAAAACCTATTGGAACTACATAACCAAGTGAGAAATGTAATGATAGGGCATATCCCTATGAGATCCGTGAGTCTTTAAATGGAAAGATTGCAAGATATGAAGAAAATACTCACCCAAAACATGTAGGAATGCCCTGATGCATGAGGAAAATTTATGTGCATCTAAGGAAACTTAATCCTTGTGAAATTTTTAGCTTTTAAATGGAAAGTTTACAGGATATACAAATCTTGAACCGGATTTCAGGGTGAGAATTCCTTAGTCAGTTTCTTAGTGAAGCTGAGAGCCAAGAAGGTCTAATGGAACCTTAATGATGGCTTAGAATAAACTATGGAATAGTTAACTCATGCTTCATATTGCTATCTTGAGAAAACCCAGTGTTTTGAGTCGAGGCTATTCGTAGCCATTGATTTGTTGTAGCGAGTTTATATAGACCATTCATTAGATAGTGCTACCATCAGAAGGACAAAGTGTGGAGTTGTTAGGGGACTTTGACATGCAAAATCCAAAGTCAGCGAGCACCGCTGATACACTGGATAGTGGTATGAGTGATTTTGGACCATTGCTGCTGGTTTTAGCTCTATTGGAAGGATGGATATTAGAGGTCTGGAAGGAGGGATTGAGAAAGGAGTCCAACGACTTGGGAGTCTGAGGAATATTGATCTATTAGAAGGAAACCATATGATCTTAGCCAATAGATATAGTATGGTTTGATCTGAGTAGGTTGACCTTAGAAACCTAACTTCCATGTGGTTGTAACCTCTGAGTAAAACCTAACCATTAGATGAAGTGAACAAGGATAATTAGATTCATCATGGTGGGAATCGTTAGAGTGAGTCGGTTAGAGTGGTTATGAAACTGAAACAAATGCACTCTGATGGTGAGGAATTTCAAGAGATAATAAGAGTCATCAATCAGGGAGAGGACGTGGTGTGAAGTGAACAGTAGGATTGTCATGGGATCCACCTGTTCATCTAGTGAGCAGTTGAGAAGGCAATATTTAACCGTCAGGTAAATTAAAGAACCAACGAGATCAAAATTGTTGATTTCCAAACTCCGAGAGCCATTGGATTTGAAGGAATGATCCAAGGGAAATAATTTTTGGGTTGTAACATGTTGTTCCAATGGGAAAAGGTATGAGTTGATCTAGATCATTGAACTGGTGGCGAGTAGCAGCACTAACCGTGTGATTGAGGGTATATTGGTCCTTAGTCTTAGAAACAATCTCCATAGAAGGAATTCATTGGTAGTTTGGTGGTTGAATAAGTAAGATTTCATATGATAATTATTGTGATAAGAGAAGTCTTCACTTAAATAGTGATGAACTGAAACCCTGGAGGGTAAACCCAGATAACTACCTCGAGAAGAGAGAAGAAAATTGAACATCCCTCCAACCTTAGTGAGATTAGGGGGTTGGGTGTGCTACATAGTGGTATCAGAGGATAATTCAAACTCTAGTCTTGAATGGGTCACCGAGACCGCTTGATTTTTTTAAACCACCTTTTATTTTTCCAAGAATGCATGTTTAAAATGATTATTGATGTAATGGATAACAATGGGTTACTATTTCATCATGTAGGACATTCTGAAAAGAAAGTAGAAGTGAATGGTGCAACATAGCATGGAAGACACCTCACACCTCAGAGAAAATGAATCTAATGGTCGAAGGGATAGAGAAACCCATCTAGATTTGGTAGCCATTGTCAGAAGTCTGAAGGAAAACAATGAGAGGCTGATGAGAGCTTAGACTGAGCATACAATGTTGAGCACAATAGTACTGTAGAGCTTTTCATAAATTTAGAAACATTTGTAACACGGACCAACCATAAGTAATGAATAATTGAAACAATCAAAGAGGTTTAAAACCCCTTTGAATACCCAAAAACATGGATTAATCCATAACAATGTGGGAAGGAGTTCTTCCAGTAAGAGGCATTGGGATGAAAGGAAGGCAGGTATGGTGGAAGTATTTCCACATAATCATCCGATGGGAAGACTAATTCCAAGGAGCTATCCAGTGGTGACACTAGAGTGAGTCTTCCCAGGAAGAAGAAGAAGAGACATTGACAACATTATGTAATTGAATAAATTAAAAAGGTTAAACCACCTAGCTTTGATGGAGAAATCAAGAAGGGAGAAGAAGCCAAGGCTTGGTTGTTGGGACTTAAGAA
>ML785569.1:208942-223932 GCA_009831015.1 Picea engelmannii
TTTCATGTAGCTTCCTCAAGGGGTTACCTTTTAACCATTTTAACCCACTTTCCTTATTTTAGGGTTAACCCACTTCTAACCACTTGTCCACTTAGTAATTTCTCCATTAAATTTATTATTTAAATAAATTATTTTGTATCCACTTTGACTTATAGTACACTCATCACTTCACTTTATTCTTTACCGTCTAAAATCTCTTAAACCACTTTCCTTATTTTAGGGCTAACTCACTTCTAACCACTTGTCCACATAGTAATTTCTCCATTAACTTTATTATTTAAATAATTTCTTTTGTATCCACTTTGAATTATAGTACACTCATGAATTCACTTTATTATTTAAATAATTTCTTCTTTGCAACCACTTTGACTACTTTGACCTTTTGGGGCTTCTAGATGACTCATGAGGGTTCTCCAACTTCACATGGCCATAACTCTCTAACCGTGAGGGGTTATGTGATGTTCCACATACCACCGGAAATGGAACGACATGTACTATCCATCCATAATATTATTACCTTCAAATATATTAAAATTCATACAATTATACATCAAACAAACTTGGCTCCGTTACCCAAAACTTTGTGCTACAAGAATTCACCACCAGACTTTCTTCAAGGGTTGACATCAACGAAAACCAACCCAAATAATCAACAATATTTGAGGAAGGATTACCTACCAGAGAATTACTTTGATGAGAAGATCAAAGAGTTCCATGAGCATAATTCGGGACAACTTACCATGGTTGCATATGCTAAGAGATTCTTGGAGTTGTTGAGGTATGCTCCTTACCTCAAGGAAGAGAAAACATAGATACAACAATTCCTTAGTGGACTGCCATATTCCTACTATGAAAAAATAAAATTTGACAAACCAAAGACGTTGGAGGAAACCATCAAGAAGGATAAATGTTGTTATGATCAATCTAAACATAAACAAGATTCTTCTAAGGATTGTAAGAGAAAGGATAAGAGTCGATTCCATAAGAAGGGATTCAAATCATTTCCATACAAGAACTCAAAGATGTTGGATCATGTTGTCATTGATGCTAATGGTTTGATTGATCTATGTCATTGATTGATGTCAAGTGATGGATTGATTGATAGGCTTGATTTCTTAATGAACAAATGTATATGTATTTTCCTTGATGAAAATGATAGATTTCAAGTGGAAACCAATCGATGAATATGGATCAATGAGTTGCCATTGATACATGATGCAGTGGTGAATTGATGCAAATATGAATCATTATTGTCTTATCATGATTGATAAGGTGCACAAATGGATGAACTCCAAAGTGGTCCCCTTATGATGAAATCCCTCATGGGAAGACGCTTTGTGGATTGAGTTATCCTAGAAGAATGGTTGAGGACCCATGCTTGTATGTGGAATAATGAGATGAAGATCAATGAAGTTGTTGGTGAAACTATCCTAGATGGATAGTTCTTGTCATGCAATTTCTGGTGGTATGTGGAATGTCACATAACTCCTCACGGTTTGAGAGTTATGGCTCTACGAAGTTGAAGGACCCCCATGTGAAGGCTTGAAGCCCCCAAGGTCAAAGAAGTCAAAGTGCTTGAAAATAAGAAATCATTATTTAAATGATAAATTAAAGTGACAAAATCAAGAAGGATTATTTAAATAATAAAGAGGACAAAATCAAGAAGGAATATTTAAATGATAAAGTATTGGAGAAATTTCTATTTATGGAAAGTGGTTAACCCTAAAATAAGGAAAATAGGTTAAGTGACCTAGAAATGGGTTAAGTAACNNNAAAATGGGTTAAGTGACCTAGAGGATGAAATTATAAATAAGACAACTATGGTCTCTTGTAAATCATCCTTTTTGTGGATCAATGGAGAGATTCTTGTGAATATCTTTTGGAGCATTGATGGAGAGATTCTTGGGAGATCATGTTATTGGTGTGGATCTCTTGAGCATGATTGAAGATATATTCTGAGCAAGAGAGCAAGAGGAGGATATCATGGACGCATCAAATTTTCAGCGATGTCAGAGATCTTGATGGAAAAATTCTCGGAGCTTCAGAAACCCTAGTTTCTGAGGTATACGTGGGCTGTCTGTGTATAGGGTGCATATACATTGAAGGTATACATGGGTTGACTGTGTACATGGAGCGTATAGTGGATAAAATCATGGAGATTTGTGTTTGAGCTGGTGCAAAGCTCTTGGATGATGGGGCAGGTTCCAAATCTGCATTCTATGGGCTCAGATCTACCACTGAGACACTGGTATGGTTACATTATTGTCTTGATGGATACCATTGTTTGATGTGTTGTGAATGCTTATGGAATTCTTGGTATGGATTCTATTATGTGTTTTAGTTTGGTTGATTTGGTTGATGGAGTGAGCAGTACTCTTTTGATTCAGTGGTGACATGATTGTTGTGGTATACTAGTTGTTTATACATGATTGAGATAGCATTCGTATTGACTTGTTGTGGAGCATGAACAAGCTATTGGAGAGCTTGGATGTGTTGTGACTGGATGGTGGGCAGATTGGACAGTCAGAGACAAAAGTGAATGATATATTGTTTGCAGATGATCTGAGTTGATCTTGAAGGACAAACCCTAACAACTCAGAAGGTATACATAGGTTGTTGTATACATTGGCCACGTGCATACACGGGCTGTAGTGATCCAGGGTGCATACACACGCTGGCTGCACTACTGACATGTCGCGTACATGTTGACAGATTGATATCTGTTGAGGATTTTTGCCTCATCTCAGTTGGTGCTGAGGGTGTAAGTTGAGTCTTACATTATAGAGTAGGTTCTCTTGTAGAGTTGTACTCTATTCAGTTGTTGCTGATAAACCCCTAGATTGTTGTCCATAATAAAAAGAAAAATTGTACATACATCTTGAGTTTTTTGTGTTCCTTGTGGTGATGATTTGTTGATGATATATTGCTGATATATGTTCACATCTAACTGACTATAAATGATATCAATGGGTAATGAACAAATGTTGAATGTTAACTAAAGAGTTTTATGTAAAGAGGGAAATTTTGGGAAAAAGATCCCCACACTCATTCACTCCCCCCTCTAAGTGTGGTAGGTGTGTCCAACAATTGGTATCATAGAAAGACTTCACTACAAGCCTTAAAAAGATTGAAGGAGATCCATAGACACACAATGGATGATGAAGTTCCAATCCTTGATGAGGAAAACTATTCTACTTGGAGAATAGAGATGATATTATATTTGAAGACAATGGGAGAAAATATTTGGAAGGCAACCATTGGTGGATCGGTTCCCTTGAAGAACAAGTCAAAGTTTGTAGCTCAAAGGGAAGGAAAGAAGAATGATGCATTGGTTCTCAAGACCATTCTTAATGGACTCTCAAGCCCTATCAAAGAGAGCATCGGACAATGCACTTCCGCCAAGGATCTATAGCTAAGCTAGAGGAAAAATATCAAGGAAACAAGGAGAAAGAAAATATTTAAGATCACTCCATCAGGATCACTAAAGGTAAAGAATCTACAAAACTCTTGAATGCATTATTTATAAATGTGATTTTGAAAACATTTTACGTGAATATAAAGAATCAAGTGATGGTAGCACAAAGGAAGATCTTGAAGACATTTCAAATGAAGACAAAGAATTATGTGTTGATGTTGACAAAAAGGAATATAGTGAAGATATTTCAAATGAAAGTAAATAACCCTCAAAACCCCCTTGATTGCAGTGACGATGATGAATTTTTCTCTACAAGTGAAGAAGAAGATATCAAAACATTTTGTGTAAAGTTTGACGGTAATTATCCCATGAAAAGAATAGAAGAAAATCTATTAAAACTTCAAAAGGAAATTGAAGAGGGTTTATATAGATATAAAAGTGATCATTATTATATAGACTATAACTATCTTTTGGATAACACTGAGAATTTTCTTAGGAGAAGTCTAAGGCACATCTTGAATTTAAAATAAATGATCAAGGAACAAGAAGAGAGCAATAAGACTCAATTAGAAGAAAAGGAAGAAGAGATCACAAGACTAAAGAATGGAAAATAAGATATGATTGTATAACATGAGATTAGCAAAAGTTTTGAAACCATTGTCCATCTCAAGACCCAAATTGAAGAATCCAAAAGAATAGAGGAACTATTGAAGATTCAAATAAATGAAAAGGAAGAGTCATGATGTAAATTAGAAGCTAAAATTGTTTACCTTAAAAAGAAGGTAGAAAAGTCAGACAAATTCTTGAGTAGCTCACGAATCTTGGATGAGATCTTGAAAAGTCAAAGATCATCATGTGATAAATCAGGTCTTGGATACAAAGGAGAAGATACACATGCTGAAGTAAACACCTCAAAGAATCATGAGATAAGTCCATAAAAGAAGGAAGACAATGTTGCAAAGAAACCATATACACAAGGAAAATAAAATTTCAAAAGAACAAAGCAAGGAAGACATCAAGAAGTTATTCTTGGGACACCAAATAAAAGGTATGGAAGTATTTTTCATGGTCATTGTTATTCATGTAATGGATATGGTTACAAATCTCTTGAATGTAGATCTTATGAAAAGAGATATAATGGAAGATTCTATAACACCACAAGGTGTTGGAGATGTGATAAAGTAGGACATATTGTTGTTCACTGTAACACCATGAGATGCTACAGCTGTAGTGGATTTGGCCACAAATCCTAGGAGTGATGGAACACAAGAAGAAATTCCATGATGAGAACTTCACATAGCATGGCTAGAAGAAGGAATGAAGTAAGAAGGGGATACATATTTGAAAATATGGATGCTCAGAGCTCAATTTATGAAGAGAAGGGTCATATACAGAAGTGGGTGAAGAAGACAAAGCAACCATATCAAAATGAAAGACTGAAGGGAAGTTCAAAAGTTTCATCCACTGAGGCATATGTGGCTGACAGTGGTGACATTCACGTACATACACTGACTGACCTTGAATAGGTTGCATACATACACGCTCTGTTGTGTAATAGTGCACATATATGTGGTAAAGCCTTGGGAAAAAGGAAATGCACATGGGTTGTAGCTTGATGTGATGGTATAACTCTGTGTTGCAAAGTCTGACAATGTTTATTACAGGTTCTGACACTATTTGATGTAGGTTTTCATGGTTCTATGTTAGATCATGCAAGGTGATGATGTAAAATAAATCTTGGGTGCATGTCACTAACCCATGAGTATGTATTGATGCTGATCTATTGGGGTACATGGCTGGTACATATTTGAATTTCATTGATATATCTTATTAAATATTATTGGAAGCATATGATGGATATCATGGTGCATGCATTTTGCATGTGATTGGGCTACATATTAAGACATGTAGTTGGTGATTTGAGTTGATAGTCATGTTGTACATAATTGGGGAGTCATAGCTTGTTGATGCATGGTTGATATACTTTATTAGTGGAAGTGATGTTGCATGATGGTAGACTCATAGATGGTATTTGCTTAGCATATTGATAGATGCACATGGTTGGCATAATTGGTAGATGCACATGGTTGTCATATAGGTGGATGCACATGTTGGCATATTGATAGAGGCACATCATTGATACATTCCATGGATGATATATTTTGGCACATTGCATGATGATGATGTACATAGATGTTGCGTATGATGAGCACACATTTTGGCACATGATGTATTTGGTTAATCTTTTGCTTCATGATGAATGGTCTGGCACAAGGTTGATGCATGGGCAGGTTCAAGGATCATCATTGAAAGAGAAGATAGGGGGAGACATACTCATAGGGGGAGTCATTATTCTTCCCATGATTCTAGGATGAGATATTTATCAAATGCATACCTAGAAAAGAGCCCTATATTTGAAGAAAGAGCACATAGGAATGATTCCAGGGGGAGCGATGATCATAGAGGGAGAATGAGAAATGCATTTTTAGCATTACATTAGATTGATATCCTGTGTTCAAAAGGGGAGAGATTATTCAGCGGCAAAAAGACAGGGGGAGCAACCCCAAGAGGAGAATGGCCCTTTTCCATTGATTTCAAAGGGTGAGAGATAGTCACATTGAAGTGATTATTGATTGGGAGAGATAGTCACATTGACTATTGCTGATATGATTGATGTTTACTAACAGGGAGATATAGTCATATTGATATGATTGATGACTATTGATCTAGAGCATGCCTTATCTACATGTTTTAAATCAATAATTGGTAATTTTTGTTGACATCAATGTTGGTATTGCCATCATTGCCAAAGCGGGAGATTGTTGGATCATGTTGTCATTGATGCCAGTGGTTTGATTGATTGATGTCAAGTGATTGATTGATGTCAACTGATGGATTGATTGATAGGCTTGATTGCTTAATGAACAAATGTATATATATTGTCCTTGATGATAATGATAGGTGTCAAGTGGAAACCAATCTATGAATATGGATCAATGAGTTTTCATTGATATGATGGATCAATGAGTTGTCATTGATACGTGATTCATAGTTTATGTATATGATGTAGTGGTGAATTGATGCAAAGATGAATCATTATTGTCTTATCATTATTGATAAGGTGCACAAATGGATGAACTCCAAAGTGGTCCCCTTATGGTGAAAGTCCTCACAGGAAGACGCTTTGTGGATTGAGTTATCCTAGAAGAATGGTTGAGGACCCATGCTTGTATGTGGAATAATGAGATGAAGATCAATGAATTTTTTGGTGAAACTATCCTAGATGGATAATGCTTGTCATGCCATTTCCGGTGGTATGCGGAATGTCACATAACTCCTCATGGTTTGAGAGTTATGGCTCTACGAAGTTGAAGGACCCCCATATGAAGGCTTGAAGCTCCCAAGGTCAAAGAAGTCAAAGTGCTTGAAAATAAGAAATCATTATTTAAATGATAAAGTAAAGTGACAAAATTAAGATAGATTATTTAAATAATAAAGAGAAGTGACAAAATCAAGAAGGAATATTTAAATGATAAAGTATTGGAGAAATTTCTATTTATGGAAAGTGGTTAGCCCTAAAATAAGGAAAATAGGTTAAGTGACCTAGAAATGGGTTAAGTAAACTAAAAATGGGTTAAGTGACATAGAGGATGAAAGTATAAATAAGACAACTATGGTCTCTTGTAAATCATCCTTTTTGTGGATCAATGGAGAGATTCTTGTGAATATATTTTGGAGTATTGATGGAGAGCTTCTTGGGAGAGCATATTATTGGTGTGGATCTCTTGAGCATGATTGAAGATATATTATAAGGAAGAGAGCGAGAGGAGGATCTCATGGACGCATAAAAGTGTCGGCAATGTCAGAGATCTTGACGACAAAATTCTTGAAGCTTCAGAAACCCTAGTTTCTGAGGTATACGTGGGTTGTCTGTGTATAGGGTACATATACATTGAATGTATACGCGGGATGACTGTGTACAGAGAGCGTATAGTGGATAAAATCATGGAGATTTGTGTTTGAGATGGTGCCAAGATCTTGGATGATGAGGCAGGTTCCAGATCTACATTCTATGGGCTCATATCTATCACCGAGACAATGGTATGGTTCCATTATTGTCTTGATGGATACTATTGTTTGATGTGTCGTGAATGCTTAGGGAATTCTTGGTATGGATTCTATGATGTGTTTCAGTTTGGTGGATGGAGTGAGCAATCCTCTTTTGATTCAGTGGTGACATGATTGCTATGGTATACTAGTTGTTTATACATGATTGAGATAACATTCATATTGACTTGTTGTGGAGCATGAACAAGCTATTATAGAGCTTGAATGTGTTGTGAATGGCTGGTGGGCAGATTGGACAGTTAGAGACATAAGTGAATGACATATTATTTGCAGATGATCTGAGTTGACATTGAAGGACAAACCCTAACAGCTCAGAAGGTATACACAGATTGTTGTGTACACTGGTCGTGTGCATACGTGGGCTATAGTGAGCAAGGGTGCGTACACATGTTGGCTGCACTAATAACAAGTCATGTACCTATTGACAAATTGATATTTGTTGAGGATTTTTGCCTCATCTCAGTTGGTGCTGAAGGTGTAAGATGAGTCTTACATTATTGAGCTAGTGCTCTTGTAGAGTTGTACTCTATTCAGTTGTTGTTGATAAGCCCCCAGATTGTTGTCCATAATAAAAAGAAAAATTGTACTTACATCTTGAGTTCTTTGTGTTCCTTGTGGTGATTATTTTTTGATGATATATGTTCACATCTAACTTATTATAAATGAAAAAAATGGGTAATGAACAAATGTTGAATGTTAACTAAAGAGTTTTATGTAAAGAGGGAGGTTTTGGGAAAAAGAGGCCCACACTCATTCACCCCCCACTCTAAGCGTGGTAGGTGTGTCCAATAGAAGAAAGGTGCTCAATTCGGCCAACTAAGAAGGAGTGTGCATCAACATAATTTTCCATCTCAGAGTGGAAATAAGCCAATAGAGTAGGCGAGAGAAAGAGTAGAGGAGCCAAAGAAAGGGCCTCTACCATTTTGGGGTTGTGGAGAACCACATTTGTTGAGAGATTGTCCTCATGGACATCACGGCAACAAAATATTTTATCATTTTTAGGAGGCTACTACGATCAATGATGTGGCTAGAAGTGTGCCCAAAAAACACGTATTTGTGGAAAATTGACAAGCATACCACTGAGCTTCTGTAGTGGAGCTAGAAGACATAATTTCCAAGCAACCCATTTCTATTTTAATTGACCTTGGATCCAACCTTAGTTATGTCTCACCTCAAGTTGTTGAAGTATGTTTCTTATAGAGAAATAAACATGAAAATGCATGGTTGGTTCAATTAGCCACAGGGACAAAGAGAAAAGTGGCAAAAGTGATAGAAAAATTTCCATTTGAAATGAGTGGACTACATACTCAAGCGTCCTTATCCTACCTATATGATCATATGATGTGTTGTTAGGCATGGATTGGTCAACAATTTACAAGGAAAAAATGAAATTTTATGAGAATATCTTAGAATGTGAAGATGAAGAAGGAGATGCAAGGGTTTTGCAAGGTATTCAGAAGCCGGTTTCAGTTAGACAAATATCAATACTATATCTTTAGAAATTAAGTCGGAAGGGATGTCCCTTGTATGCGATATGAGTGATTAACTCAACAAAAAGTAAAGAGCTGAAGGTTGAAGATCATCCAATGTTGTCGGAGTTTAAAGATGTGTTTCCAAAGGAGGTACTTGGAATTCCTCCTAGGAGGGATATTGATTTTTCAATAGACCTTATACCTGGGGTAGTACCAACCTCAAAAGTACCCTACATGATGAGCACACCAGAATTGGTGGAGTTGAAGGTATAACTGAAAGAGATTTTGGATAAAGGGTGCATTAGACCGAGTGTGTCCCCATGGGGAGAACCATCCTTGTTTGTGAAGAAAAAGGATGGCACATTGCACTTGTGTATTGACTATAGGAAGTTGAACAAGATGACCATTAAGAGTAAGTATCCATTTCCCAAGATTGACGATCTCTTTGTTGAAAACACCGACCACACTAAGAGGGGGGGGGTGAATTAGTGTGTGGACTTTTATAACTTTTCTTCTTTCAAGTTAGAAGTTAAAACATAATTGTACACATTAAGAACAATCAAATCATAAACACAAGAGATACTAGATTTCTATGTAAGATTTTGTATTACATATATATGTGTGTGTGTGTGTGTGTGTGTGTGTGTGACTATAGTAATGGGGGTTTTCCCAGCACCAACTATTTTTTATCAACACCAACTGAAGTAAGGACCACCAAATCCTAGGAGAGCACCAACTCTCAAGCAATACCCAGCTTGCTGATAGAATGCAAACTATCCAACTAGAGCTCATATAGTAGTTCAACCAACTCTAGTAGCAGTGATCCATTTATTGAATCATCTCTATCTCATGATCAGAGGTATACCACAAATTCTCATCACTGCACTTCATCTTCTCTCTGAAATTGACACTTTCTTCACTCCATATTCTCTCTGATATTCACACCTTCTTCACTTCATATTCTCTCTGATGTTCACACCTTTCTATGTCAAAGAATCATCATTATAGAAATCACCGAGCTCAGGTGCAGATCCACCTCTTCCCTACTCAATCTCATTTTCAAGTGAACCAATCATGGTTGTATTTATACTTGTTTATGCTCAAAATATTGTTTTAAGTTATTGGGCCGACTTGTGCCACAAGTTACAATTAACTTGTCCATTTACAACAACTTTGGGACCACCAGAGAATATCATTACGGGTCTTCAACATTAAACCTGACATCCCCCCTATTTTCATAAATCGATCACAAGTATGGATTGATTTCCTTTGTCTTCGTGAGTGTTGTAGAAATCAAATATTGTATAGGTGCTTCCTTCAAACCATTTACATATGACCATAGGTGCATGAACACAAGATTATAATTTAAGCACTGCATCTTCTTTCACCCTTTGTTTCTATATTCCATACGACCTCAGGTGGTGACCAGAAGCTAGGCCAAGCGAGTGCTTGATCAATTATCAAAATCAACGGTCACGTTTTAATATCCCGATGAGATGGAAGGTTCTCATTTACTTTGGGACTTCGGTTATTCCACTTACACTATCCTTCCAATGTACTTGATCAATGGTAGAGAACACTCCCAAAGTGTTCTTTAGATCAGATGACTCATGTCCACTTCGGGACTTCGGGACTTTGTCCTTCACAACTTATAGCCTCTTTACAAATATCCTGAATAAGAGATGTGTGTCCATAAAATTCAATGATTGAGAATGCTCCCGAAGTGTTCTTCATATCAGACGACTCATTTCCACTTCGGGACTTCGAGAATTAGGTCATTTGCTGGTGGTGAAACTCCCAAAGTAAAAACTCCCAGAGTGACGTAAATTGCCGACGTCACTTGTTGACATGGTACTTCCTGAGTGGCTTCCATGTGTCACTTGGTTTCATGGCTTACATGTTCTTAAAATACCTAAGGGACCTTGACATTTGTCACCACCTAATTGGGTCACATGTCTTAGTTGATGTCACTATTGATGGCAGGGGCTGTGAATGTGAGTGCTACGTGTATTAGCCTCATGACTTCGAAACTTCGGTCTTCGGGACTTCGGGTAGTTCGGTTTCTCCACTTCCCAATTCTCCCGACGTGAGATTCCCTGAAGTGTAACCTTCTCACAACTTTTAACCTGAAATGAATGTTGTTCGTTGATCATGATCTTAGATAGACAACTCAATTTGTCTACAATGCTGCTTTTCCTTGGTTTAAATCCAATGACTCTTCTTCTTTGCTTATCCTATCCTTCCACTTAAAGTGATCCAATGACTATTGGGAATTCAGGTATTCAGAATCTCATCCCTTTTTTCGTACTTATCCTATCCTTCCACTCAACTTGATCCATCAGTCGAAAATGGTCTCAAATAATATCAACGATAAAGGATGATTGTGGGGTCCTCAAGTAGCACGAAGTTTAAAACTATCACCGATTTCTGTAATGGAATCTGGTCTTTGGTAGTGGAACTGATGCCAATCATAGATCTATTGACAGGTGAACATCTAGATCTATTTACAGGTGAACATTGACGGTCGATGTAGATTTTGGAACGATAACTTACGTGTGGTTTATCCTGTCACCCAAAATCCTAAATTGAAGTTGTGCGATTGTTGGTGGATCAACCACAGTCGTCGATATTTGAATCATTAGGATCCGAAAGTCTACACTAATTGTAGGATTGGAAATAACACATTGTTTAATTATCCTTTCGCTCTCCACAATCTATCCCTTCCGTTGATCTGGCGCTTGTGTATCCAATGGTCTTGAATTGATATAATAATTGAATAGTCCTCCAACGATCCTTGTTACAGGAAAATCCCCCTATGAACAAGTGGATTTCCTCTTGGGATCTAGACTCCTAAGACGAAGACAAAAAGGGTGCTAACGTTGGTCATTGACATCCTTTTAAACCTAGGTAAACTAATGTATAGAGAAGAGGAAGAAAGGTGTACCTTTTTAACGATGTTTGTCCTCACATAGTATAAGTTGAGATTTGATCCCCAAGCTCCTCGATAAGTCCGACAAAAAAAAAAAGATAGAACGAGATTCCTATTCTACTAAGATTATCTTGAAACCAAATCTATCTAACTGAGACAAGTTCATGTAGAATAAACACAACCTTGAAAGAAACAAGCCAAGAACATATATATATTAATGAGAACAATAGAGAATACTTACAAACCTTTGATGAAGGTGCAAAAACCTCTCCCAACTCTCCTTATCCAATCCTTTTCTCAAATAATCCACACAAAATGATGATGCTTCAATGATATCTCCCTTATGAGACCATAGGTTTGATGCCTTCAATGTCCCCTCCTTTCACCATGAGGAGGCCTCCTTATATAGGCTTGGAGAGGCCTAACCACTTAAGATATTCTTGGGATAGGTTGAGGATCCTTCTCCTTCAGTTGTGGATCTTCCCTAAGATCGATCCTTGACCTCAGATCCAAATCCAACCAACTCCAGAGATGAGGGGGATTCTTCCTTGATTTTCCTCAACAGTCCAAAATTCACTCAAAAAGGGCCATTGCTCCCTCATAATGGGGAACAGAGCATTGCAACGCTCCCTTGAAAGAAGGTACAAAGCGTTGACACTCCCTGACATTCTATAGGGGAGCGCTGCCTTCGAAAATTGATTTTTGAGTGGTTTTTTCCATGGAAAAATACTTGTACTCTTTGTCAAATGATTTCTCCTCTACAAAACTAGTATTTTGAGGTGTCTTTTAAGTTTTCTTGATAATGTTGTCCAAGACACGACATAGGAAAGATGACAGTATGATATTTGCAACACTTGCGGCCAAAATGCGACATTTGCGACATTGGTAATGATGACACTAGGTCATGATCGTAATGAGTAATTTTGATGTGTAACAGATTGCCCCCCAAAGTGCAAAGTTAGAAGATGGGAACTGATGATTGAAGTACTTTGTAGACTTTTTCAAGAAAGGGTATGGACTCAGAGAACCTGGAAGAAGCTACACACAACCATCAAACAAATATTATGACATGTTTCAAACCCAAGGTAGTCATATCTATGCTTGAGTGATAAAGACTTTCAAGGTATGTCCGCCATAAAATACACTGCGGATCCATCAGTATATTGACAAAAAGGTATAGCCATTGAAGATACAATCTGGATCTATACTCCTATGACCTAAAATGACCGTAGCCATGAAGAATACACAGTGGATCTATGAGATGATAAGACATAGCCATGACCAATACAAAGTGGATCTATGTGACAGTATATGTGTCAATGTTCAAAAGAAACTCCGTCGCAACCTAGGAAATGTACATATAAGAGTGATGACTCAACCCAGGGTCTTCTTACCAATCCTAATGTAGTATGAATCTAACCATGTGAATAAATGTTCTGATGTCGAACATGGTAGAAGCCACTTGATTACTGGTCAATGAGGTAAACCGTTAACAAGCACAAGGGAAATCACCATTTATGTCAATGATTCCCAAGGTACTCTAGTACATTCCAACGAATGTGAATGGATGAGATGAAGTCAAACATCCATGGAATCATCCGATCATAGGTAAATGATGTAAACCCACTATCAGATGTGAGGAGGCCTACCATTGAGGCATGCAGGTCCCAAGGTACTAACTGGTTTCTAAGTCTAGTTCCTGGATAATGTGATGAAGTCGACATGAATAGACTTGTCGAAGGAGGGCCTTGATGTATCCTCCATCAATGACATGAAACTGACACAGAGATGTAATTGGTGGATCAAAATAACATGGACTGACATGGGTATTGAAACATACATTTGTGATGGTTGAATCTTGAGGTAGATACTTCCCTTGAACACTGAGGCACAACAACAAAAACATGACATGGAACAAAACATGATGATGCAATGGATATGGTGACTTACATCGGGTGACCCAAAGGAGTAAGAAAACTCAAAGGATTGGTTCAGTGCAGAGGTTCAACGTATTTAAAATGCGTGCAAAGACAAAGTGTCATGTTCAAGGGTGACCATAAGAGTTACTGGTAATGTTCTCAAAAACTGTTTGTCTTGCTTCCTTCAAAAGTTTCCCCCATCCATATAGACAAGTACCTCTTTTTGATTTAACGAGCTCGAGGAGGGTAACACATGCTCAATATAACTCACCTTTGGTAAGTCCCTCTTCATTTATTTAACGAACTGGAAGAATTAAGGGTTCGGTCCCGTATGGGCCCTTCAATGTATGATTGTTTAACGAGTCCAGAGAAGGTAAACTCGGTGGTTTTTCATATTTAGAGAGTCTGAAAATGACTTAAAGATGAATACTATGTTGTCCATTTTTGTAATGTTAGTCTCGTGAGGCCGAAATAGAGATAAATTATCACTTGAAAGATGCCCTTTCAAACCTTTTAATGAGTGGGAAAGGAAGCAAGATCACTCGACAATCTTTTCACATTTAGAGAGTCGAAAAATATCTTAAAGGAGACTTCAGGGGGTTCCTTTTTCATGTATCCATGTGAGCCCAAAAAAGTGATAAAATTATACTCGGTTACATTCTCATGGTTTTGCAAGCATAAGAAATAACAAATACTAAGCTTGATATTGGTTTCATTTTTAGACAAGCTTGAAACAAAATTAAACTATGCTTGTAAATTCCCAATGTAAATTACAAAGGTTGGGATACCCAAGGATGGTTGGTACTCTTCCCCCAGCTTGAAAATCTAGTGGATTGACTCCATAATGATAATAAAAGGCTGGAGACATGCCCTCTAGCTTCAATTCATTCAACGACTTTGAGGTTGTCACCTATTTTTGTACTAGATGGAGGAAAAGGATAAGGGTGGATGCAATGAAGGTTCAAATACAATACCTAACGAAAGAATTGACTTGGTATGAGAGGTGACTGTTTCATTTTTTAATGAGATTGACATAGGAAAAGAACTATTCTCAAGGCTCTGGGTTCAATCCCCATATTTTTGTTTCATTTTTTAACGATCTTGCTACATAGAGGAAAAACTATGCT
>ML785569.1:243026-260588 GCA_009831015.1 Picea engelmannii
CGAACCTCACTAGATCCTCCTTCCTTGAGTTACAACATAAATAATTCCACAGTCTCTTACAATCACTTGCACTTAGCTCTGAAAGCCTCACACAGTATGCACAAATAAATTACAGTTACCACTTGCACTTAGCAATTAACACTTATCACTTAAGACACTTTACAACCCTTCAATCACACAGATCGAACTACTTCCTACATTGCCTAGCTTTCTATTTATACATTACATAATAGGCCTAAGCATGGGTAAACCCATGGGCTGACATTCCCATACCTGTTACATAAGCTCAAAAACCCAAAAAGCCCTAAAAAGGGGCCAAGATCCAGTGATCTCCACTTCGTCTTGTGCCCCACCTTCGACAGCCTGTCGAAGTCCCAAAATGCTCAAAAATAACCAAGGATCCTCAAAACTTGGTCGTAGGCCAACAATGGCCATATCCACCACAACTGTAGCATCTCATAGTTTAACAATGTGTAGCAATATGTCCAACCATATTGTAGTTCAAACATATTATACTGTTGTTGAACCTACCAACTTTTTTTCTTCCATGATGCCTACAATCCAAGGCTTTATGACCATATTCATCACAAGAAAAATAATAACCATTAAAAACACTCTCATACCTCCTTTGATTCATCCATGAAGGTGTCTCTCTTCTAAACTTACTTTGAGGTGTATGAGTAGCTTCAGGATGTCTTCCTTGATCTGATCTTCTAAATATTGTAGTGTTTCTTTCATTCATTGAACATGAAGGACCTGCATCATACCTGCTTTCCCCCTTTACAAATGAAGGACATGTATCAGACATGACTTCACTTTTTATAAATGAAAGACCTGCATCAGACCTGTCTTCACCCTTTATAAATGAAGGACTTGCATCAGGTTTCTTAGGAGTACTAATTTCTTCCTTGTTGTAGCCAAGACCGGATTTTTCATTTGGTGATCTATGACTATCCAAGATCTCATCCAAGGTCATGGAGTTGTTCAAGAACTTGACTTGGGTGTTTTGACTTCTCAACCTTCTTTCTAAGATTCACAACTTATTCTTCCATCTTATGACATGATTCTTCCCTTTTGTTCAACTGGTTCCTCACTACCTCCTCTCTTCTTTTGGCTTCGTCAAGTTGGGTCTTCAGATTGACATTGCTTTCTCTTAGTTCTTTTAGATCTGCAAGGTTTCTACTAAGTTCATCATCTTCCTTATTTTCTTCTTCTGCTTGACTGATTTCATTCTTCAATTTCTCAATCTCCTCTTCTTTTTCTTCTAGCTGAATATTTTGCTCAGATATGATTTTTTCATTGTCTTTGAGATTTTCCTTTATTTCCAAGATATGATTTTGATTGCTAAGCTCATCATCTTCCTTTTTTTTTTTCTTTTACTTGACTAATTTCTTTCTTCAACTTCTCGATCTCCTCTTCTTTTTCTTCTAATTGATTATCTTTCTCAAATATTATCTTTTCATTGTCTTTGAGCATTTCCTTTATTTCTAAGATATGCCTTTGACTCTTTTCAAGAAATTCTTTAGTGTAGCCATGAATATAGCTATAGTCTGAATAGTTACAGTCATAGTGGTATTCATAGAAACCCCATTCAACTTTATTTTTGGCATTTGATAGTTCTTCTTCTATTTATTCCATGGATAAATTCTAACATAATATTCATCTATTGTATCTGAGTCTTGTTCTTTACTTGCAGGGGAGAATTCAATATCAAAATTATTGCAATCAGAAGATTGCGGAGAGTCTTCACCTTTATTGATGGCTGAGTCAGATTCCCCTTCATCCTTGATAGGAATGTCTTCTATGTCTTCTCTTTTGATTTGATACATATTTTCTAACTTCATCCATAAGTCCTTCATGGATGTGCATATTCCCATGCTTTCCTTGATGATATCTGATAATCCATTGAGAAGAATCTTCATTGCCACTTCATTGTTATTCCTTACTCTTCTTTGGGCTGCAATCTTGGATATATTCTTTGAGGTAGTTAAGTCCCAGGGATTTCTTACTACTGAATTCCAAACCTCATATCCTCTTGACTTCAAATTATTGTTTCATTTTTTCTCTCCATGAAGAATAATCTATTCCATCTTTTGGCCCTTGGTTATGGAAACAAGCGAAGATTAAGGAATAAAAGAGAAGTATGAACTGCTAACTGAGAATGGGTCAAAGTGGTCAAAGAATAAAAAAATAAGGATCGAAGTAAGAGAAAATCTATCTATTCGAAAAGAATATCGAGGAAGACAGACTAAAAAAGAAGAGGGATCGTGGACAACTCAACAAGCAGAAAAATCTACCATCGAATGCTTTGGAGCACCTCACAGAAAATAAAGAAGAACAATATGGAGAAGCCCTTAAAGCACGGGTCAAGTTGACCTAGGGTTTAGGCACCCAGGGTTTTCGATCTAGGGTTTTGACACCCAAATTTTTTCCATGTAATGTATAAATAAAGGTCTAGAAGACCTGGGAGGGTTGGTTCGAAGTTGGGTTGTGTTGTTGATGTTGATTGATTAGTTTTGTTGCATGAGAGAATTATTGTGTTGTGAGAGCATTCTTGTATTATAAGATCTTCAGCTGGGTGCGAATATCAACCCTGCAATTGGGTGCATAGGGAGGAGAGAGAATAAGAGAAAGAGAGAGAGATATGCGAGCTAAGTGCGTAGATAAAACTGTATTTTTTCATATAATATATCAAGAAATGCAGTTCTGTGGACATAGCCCTAGGGAGAGGGTGAACCATGTATATCTAGTTGTTCTGTGTGATTGATGCTATGTTATTTGTTATATGTTATACTGTTATTGCATTATTGTGTTAGATCAGAGATATCTCTTGTGTAGTAGGCTTAATAGAGATAGATAATACTAGAGTGCTATGTGTTGTTTCCCTGGATCCACTTTGAATTTCCTCTGGTTGTAGACACCTATGTCCTGCAACCCCCTATTGCTACTTTGGGTGAGACTTCATTTGCTTCACAGGTGTTTCCAAAAGGGCCGGTATTTAGGGCTTGTTGGTGTGCTATAAGAGTTGAACCCTGGGTCTGCCCCTATGCCAACAAATGGTTTCATTGTCGGGAATAGGATATTCTTGAGGGAATGCCAAGGTGGTTTCCATCGAAGACAGAGATTCATAAGTGGATAGAAGAACAAGGGAAGGACTTCGTTGAATCTCAGAACAAGAACCATAGCATTAGTACAGAAGATTCATTGGGAAGGTACATATTCACCGACATACACAAGATTTTCTTTGGAGGAATTCATAAAGAGCTATACTAGTGGTTAGCTAGATTAGCAGATACCGAGTTTGAAATCAGATCAAGACCAGCTGTGGTTTGGATGCTGACGTTGATCAAGAAGGTCAAGAGAATTG
Source organism: Picea engelmannii (assembly GCA_009831015.1). NCBI lineage: Eukaryota > Viridiplantae > Streptophyta > Pinopsida > Pinales > Pinaceae > Picea > Picea engelmannii. The sequence goes on from ML785569.1 coordinate 246,394, forward strand.
ATAACGATGTGTCAAGAGTAGTAAATCACTGGTTTGATAGCACTATTGGAGGGTACATTACTAAGTTTTCTATTGACAAAGTAGAGTCATATAGCCAAGCATAGAGATATTTCTTTAAGGGACCTAGGGGAAAATTTTAACACTTTTTGAAGTTGAATATCAAGATTCTATTGCATGAGAAGAACATCTTGAAGATACAATAATCGATTGGATTGAAAATCTAATGTTCAAGAAATCAGACATCGACAATGACACAAAGGTTGGACACACGCGCAGTGGGAGAGAATTCAGAGAGATACCTCTGGTGAACCTGTTTGAGAAAAATCACGAACCACTAGCACATGATGAAGGGTTTTGCAATGGAGAGGAAGAAGAGATGTTGAACGAGGAGTATTTAGAGTTTTCTAGGGCAGAGGAGAGGAATACTAAAGAACCTCATCAAGAAGAATTAGTAAATTCAGGGACTATGCCTACCGTTGAAGTAAGTAGTACTACTCCTCCCGTTGTTTTAGAAGCATTAAATAACCTGAGTAGTTAGAGTTATCAGAGCACTCAGAGCACTATTACCAGTAGTTCAGTACACACTCAGTCAAGAAACCTAATAAGATCTATGGAATATGAAATGAGGTTACCTATATTTAGAGGATATGGATATGAATATCCTGATCAACATTGGTTTTTATGCGAAGCTGTATGGAGTATTAAGCAAGTCAATGATGAAGCTGTTAAGAGAGCTCAGTTTAGTACCCCCATGAGAGACCACACACTGAGATGGTACATGAAGTTTGTTAAAGGAACTGTACATACTAAACCACTAAATGATATCAAGACTCTGTTGAGTGAAGAATTCAAGAAACCCAAGTCAGAGTCACAGTGTATTACAAAACTGAAAGAAATCAAGCAGAGAGTAGCTGAACCTATGTGGGAATTTGATCAGAGGTTTAAGACCTTGACATGCTGTTTGAGATTTTAGATTCTAGATGAGAAGAATAAGGAATGCTTCATTACTGCCCTCCTACCACACATCAAAGTTCCTCTGATGTAATATAAGTTTTCTTCGCAGACTGAGGTACTAGATATCGCCATGAAACTAGAATCAACCCCTATGGGAGAATCCATCTCAGGTATGAGTCAAATTTTGATTAAGCTAACTAGCTTATCTCTGCACGTCGAAGATATGAATAAAGAAGAGGGAAAATATAAAAGAGAAGACATCTGGTGTATCAGATGTAAGTCAGAGGGCCATGAAAAGGAGCATTGTCCTCTATTTAATGAATACTTGGCCTCCAGAGCTTTGATCCCTTTGAAGTAGGTTACTCTACCCTGGTGTGAGGTATGTAGAAATAGACATCGCCCTGGTGAATGTTATTGCATGCAAAAATATGTCCAGACCCCTACCAATATTTACTGCACATTCTGTAAATCTGTGGGGCATGATGAGAAGGACTGTAGGGCTTATGACCTCTTGCATAAAAGGTCAAGAGATACATATAGGATTCAAGGAGAAATACAATAGGAGGGAAACGCTACGTAGTTTAATTCCCCAGGAAGAGGAAAATTCAACCCTCACGGTGGATTCAGAGGAAGAGGACCAGGTGGAGGCATGGGTCGAGGTAGAGGTCATATCATTTGTTATAACTGCACCCAACCTGGTCACTTGGCAAGGGACTGTCATAACCCTTGTACCACTTGCAACTACTGCAACTCATTTAAACATGTCATTGAAGATTGTCCAGTATTGCTGGCGAAACTTCAAGAAAGATGGGGTGGAAACCATCAAGTGTAACTGATATCAGTGGAACCTCACGGAGAGGATCCTAGAGTTTATGTTATCTCTAGAGGAGTTACTGTTACAGGATAAGACAGGGTGACTCTAGAAAATACTACAGAGGTATCAAGGATCAGAAGAGTTGTAGAGAAGACACGGTTGTTTGATCCAAGGAAGGAAAAAAAGACGTTCGAAGAGGCAAGAAGAGAATTTGGAAGAGAAAATGCCTCTTCATCTAAGACACAACCATACGTGAGAGAATGTGGAATGCCTTTGGCATTCGATCAGTCTTCCTCGTTGGGAGAAGGAAAAGAGGTAAGAAAAATTATGGATTTCATTTATACTTTCATTAATTTGATTAAGGATGAAAGAGTTGTGAAAGAAATACAACACTTGATCAGACAGTATGATATAGGAAGGGTAGATCCTTTGTTGAATAAATTAGTACATCAAGTATCTATAAAGAGAAGGAAAAACAAGGAACTACACCTTAATTCTTAGATTGGATACTATGACATAGATTATGCGGTCCATGACTTGGGATCATAAGTCAATGTTATGACAAAGAAAACCTAGGGACTGATGGGAAACCCTAAGTTGATTTACTCTCCTATCAGAATCAGGATGGATAATTAGTAGGTAGTAATCTCCTTTGGAAGACTAGAGCATGTCCCCATGGACATCGACGAGGTAAGGACGTTTGCAGACTTTGAAGTGATTGAGATAGTTGATGATAGTTGTCCTTATCCTGCACTGTTAGGAATTGATTGGGATTTCAACAATTTGATTGTTGTTGACATAAATAAAATAAGACTGACATTTGAAGGTGATGGCCTTAGGGTCATTGCACCTCTTGATCCTGCTGAAGGTCGCAGATACACAGAACCTATTAGAGAGGAAGACCATGCTTATGAACTAGAGAACATATATAATTTGACAACAAGACACCATGATTACATTATTCCAACGACAAATGGAAATTTAAGCTGGCGAAGTGAAAGTGCATGCTCATCAGATTCAAAAGAAGCATTGGAGAACTGGAAAAACATAATGTATGAAGTTTTTGCAAGGAGGTGTGCCAAATTGACCAAGGAAGTTAGCTGGATTGGCACATAAATAAGTAATCTACCCACATTTGATGGTTTAAATAATTTAGAAACATTCTTATTGGAATTTGAAGAAATTGTACCAGTACAACATAGGATGTTGGAACTAGATGAAGCCTTGAAAGAAACACCAACACGATGGTGGGGAACACACAAGAAGAACATCACAGAGTGGGTACAATGTCTCACTTTGATGATAATGCACTTTTCAGACCAAGTCGAAGGGTGTGAAGTTTGATACACAGGTCAGATCTGTTGGAAGGACCATGTGCGGAGTTGTTTGGAGACCTGAAGAAACATTCCTAAAGAACAATGGGTTCATAAGTTCATTAACACTTTGGATACTACACCTATCAATTGGTATCTTTAAGAAGAACTGTGACTCACCACTTCAGATTGGTACCGTATGACTCAAAACTTTATAGATACATTTTTATTTGAAAGTCAGTACCCCACAATAGATCAATATTTACAAGTTGTAAGACATAAAGTCTTTGAGTAAGAACCTAACCTCCCTTTGGAGCAAGAAGAAGATGAATGGACTGCACCTCTTCAGAAATTACATTGTTTTTACAATATCAATGCTAATGAAGATGATTATCCTAGGAATGTGAACATCACAGAAACTAAAGGACAGAGAGACATAGAAGGGCCATGGATTGAACTACCTTTCATTGGAAAACCAATTAAAATCAAGAAAGTTAATATTGGAATAGAGAAAGAACCTAAGTTGGCCAACGTTGGAGATTATTTGGATGATGCCAGTATTGATAAGATTACAAAATTACTGCATGAATATTGGGACTTGTTTCCAACTAAGTTCAGGGACATGAAGGGCATTAAAGGGCCCATGGGAGAAATAAAGACCCCTTTGAAACCAGATGCAAGACCATTCAAGCAGATACCCTACAGACTGAATCCCAAGTATAAGCATAAAGTTAGGATTGAGTTAGACAGAATGTTGGAAGCAAGAATCATAGAACCTGCAGAATAATTAGAATGGATTAGCCCTATGGTAGTCCATGATAAGAAGTCAAGAGAGATCATAATCTATGTAGATTTAAGAAAAATGAATGATGCATGTTTACATGATCCATTCCCTACACCGTTTATTGATGAAGTGATAGATAATGTAGGAGGACATGGATGTTACTCCTTCATAGATGGATTTTTAGGTTATCACCAGATCAATATTGCTAATGAAGACAGACATAAGACCACATTTGCAATAGAATGGGGTTCTTTCTAGTACATTGTGATGTCTTTCGGATTGAATAATGCACCAACCATCTTTTCTAGGGTGGTGGTCGAAGAATTCAAGGAATTTTTACACAATTTTTCGGAATTATATTTTGATGATTGGATTGTTTTTAGCTTACTGAAAAATGATATTGAATGTTTGAGACTAATGTTGGATAAGTGCAGGAAATGTCAGATTGCCTTGAACCTGAAGAAGTGCATATTCCTTTCACCTTTTGGAGTATTATTGGGACACATTGTATGTAAGCAGGGGTTGTTGGTAGATCCTTCCAAGATTGCCATCATTGTTGATCTACCTCCCCCTACTTTGGTTAGACAGTTGTGCACTATGCTGGGACATACTAGATACTATAGAAAGTTTATGAAGGGTTATGCATAGATAAAAACACCCATGGAAAAAATTTCAAAGAAAGATCACCAGTTTCAATAGTCAGAGGAATGTCAGAAGAGCTTTGACACACTAAAGCAGAAAATGGTTACTCTGCCTATTCTGGTTTTCCCCATTTGGAGTAAGGAATTCCACGTTCATGTCGATGCTTCATCTATTGTGCTAGGAGAAGTGTTAGAAAAACTAGGAGCAGGAGATATTGACCACCCACTAGCCTTTGCTAGTAGGAATATCTCTACAGATGAGATAAATTACACTACCACTGAAAGAGAAGGTTTAGCTACGGTATACGCGCTCTAGAAGTTTCAACACTACTTGTTGGGAGGAAATTTTAAGATGTTCACTGATCACTCTGCGTTGAAATACTTAGTCAACAAGCCAGTGTTGGGGGGAAGAATATGAATATGGGTACTGTTATTCTAGGAATATGATTTTGAGATTGTGGTCAAGCTAGGGAGAATGAACACAGGACTTGACCACTTGTCCAGGTTAGAACATGGAGAGGAACCTACTAGTTTGGAGGATACACTGCCAGATGCACAATTGTTGGCCATTAAGAAAGTTGATGATCACTTTGACAAGATAGTTTAATTCCTATCCACAGGAATGGCACCTCGTGAGTATACAATCATTCAGAAGAAACAACTGGTAGTTCACGTCGTAGATTTTTCACTTTTAGCTGGACAACTATATAATATGGGACCCAATGAGATTTTGAGGAGATGCGTTATGGAGGCAGAAAGACCATTGATTCCCATAGAAGAACATGAAGGCATCACAGGAGGACACTATGCAGGGAAAGAAACAATGCATAAGGTTCTTAGAGTTGGCCTCTGGTGGCCTACTTTACATAAAGATGCTAAAGAATAATACAAAGCCTGTGATGTATGCCAAAGAGTGGGGAAACCTTCCAGAAGAGATGATATGCCTTTATCACCTCAACTAAAGTTACATGAATTTGAGAAGTGGTCCATTGATTTTGTGGGATCTATCAACCCACCAGGAAAGCACACAGGAGCTCGATACATCATCACTGCGATAGAGTATTTGACAAGATGGGAAAAATCAAGAGCAATTAAGGACTGTAGTGCAACTACAATTGCGTGATTCATATTTGATGATATCATAACCAGATTTGGATGTCCAAATACCCTTATGAGTAATTAAGGTACACATTTTATTAATAAAACCATTGAAGTGTTGACTCAGTAATTTGAAGTTGACCATCAAAAGAGAACACCATACCACCCACAAGAGAATGGTACATTCGAATATTTCAATAATATCTTGGAGACAATGCTGACGAAGATTTGTAGTGTGAACATAGATGATTGGGATTTGAGAGTGCCAACAATGTTATGGGCTTATCAAACCACTTGCATAAAGATGACAATGCAGACTCCCTTTAAGTTAGATTATGGCCTAGAAGCAGTGGTACCTATGGAATATTTAGTTCCTAGCTTAAGAATTGCATTGTTTACAGATATGGATGACGCAAGCGTTGTTCAAGACAGGATTGTGCATTTGGTGGAACTAGAGGAAGATAGGTTTATTGCATGATTTCATCAGCAGGTACAGAAAGAACAAGAAAAGGCCTACCATGAAAGACATATCAAGAAGAAAGCATTTAAGCAAGGAGATATGGTATTGATATATGATAGCAAGTTCATGAAGCATCCAGGGAAGTTTAGGACACATTGGCTTGGGCCATATCAGGTTGCCTATGTTACAAGAGGAGGAGCTACGCAGTTGAAGACTCTGAATGGAGAATGAAAGGAAGGTTTAGTTAATGGGAGCTGGTTGAAATTGTATTATGACAATTAGCTACCTCGCAACTCTCAGTAAAAACAAAGGAAGAAGGGTCTCGGTACCAGGTGCAGTTGAAACTGGGTACCAGACATAGAAAAGATAGTCCGCACATAACAGGGAGGGATAAAGAAAAAAGTATAGGCTACTCCACGCACTCTGTAGTCAAAGTGTTACTGAAGGTTCAACCCTACAATGACTCGGGATGAGTCATAGGTGAGTTTCAGAGGCCTGTTGGCCCTTGGTTATGGAAGTAAGAAAAGATTAAGGAAGAAGAGCGAAGTACAAACTATGTGGAAGGCATATTAACTGAGAATGGGTTGAAGTGGTCAAAAAATAAGAAGAGAAGAAGCGAAGTAAGAGAAAATCTATCCGTTGGAAGAGAATATCGAGGAAGACAGATCAACAAAGAAGAGGGATCATGGAAAACTCAACAAGAAGAAAAATCCACCATCAGATGTTTTGGAGCACCTCATGGAAAATAAGGAAGAACAAGCTAGAGAAGCCCTTAAAGCACAGGTCAAGTTGACCTAGGGTTTTGGATCTAGGGTTTTGACACCTAGAATTTTTCTATGTAATGTATAAATAAAGGTCTAGAAGACTTGGGAGGGTTGATTCAAATTTGGGTTGTGTTGTTGATGTTGATTGATTAGTGTTGTTGCGTGAGAGAATTATTGTGTTGTGAGAGAATTCTTGTATTGTAATATCTTCATCTGGGTGCGAAGATCAACCCTGCAGCTAGCTGCACAGGGAGGGGAGAGAAGAAGAGAAAGAGAGAGAGACCTGCAAGCTAAGTGCAAAGATAGAATTGTATGTTTTCATATAATATATCAAGAAACAAAGTTATGTGGACATAGCCCTAGGGAGAGGGTGAACCACATATATCTAGTTGTTTTGTGTGATTGATGTTGTGTTATTTGATATCTGTTATACTATTATAACATTATTGTGTTAGATCAGAGATATCTCTTGTGTAGTAGGCTTAAGAGAGATAAATAATAATAGAGTGCTATGTGTTGTTTCCCTGGATCCACTTTGAATTTTCTTTGGTTGTAGACACCTGTGTCTTGCAACCCCCTATTACTACTTCAAGTGAGACTTCATCTACTTCATAGGTGTTTCCGAAAGGGCTGGTAGTTATGGATTGCTGGTGTGTTGTAAGAGTTGAACCCTAGGTCTTCCCCTGTGCCAACACCATCAAATAAGGGAGCTTAAATTGTGGAGAGAGCCATCTATCCACCCATTTCTTCAGAATGTACCTTCCAGTGTTTAAACTGTGTTGAAGGAACCTTCTCTAATACCAATTGTTGAACACACCAACCACACTGAGAGGGGGGGGGGTGAATTATTGTGTGGACTTTTATAACTTTTCTTCTTTCAAGTTAGCAGTTAAAACATAATTGTACACATTAAGAACAACCAAATAATAAACACAATAGATACCGGATGTCTGTATAAGATTTTGTATAATATATATATATATATATGTGTGTGTGTGTGTGTGTGTGTGTGTGTGTGACTATAGTAATGGGGGTTTTCCCAGCACCAACTATTTTTTATCAGCACCAACTGAAGTAAGGAGCACCAAATCCTAGGAGAGCACCAACTCTCAAGAAAGACCTAACTTGCCACAAGACCTAGCTTGCTGATAGAATGCAATCTATCCAACTAGATATCATATAGTAGTTCAACCAAATCTAGTAGCAGTGATCCAATTATGGAATCAACTCTATCTCATGATCAAAGGTATACCACAAATTCTCATCACCACAATTCATCTTCTCTCCGAAATTCACACTTTATTCACTCCATCTTCTCTTTGATATTCACACCTTATTCACTTCATATTCTCTCTAATATTCACACCTTTCTATGTCAAAGAATCATCATTATAGAAATCAACGACCTCAGGTGAAGATCCACCTCTTACCTACTCAAGCTCATTTTCAAGTGAACCAATCATGGTTGTATTTATACTCCTTTATGCTCACAACTTGTTTTAAGTTATTGGACCGACTTGTTCCACAAGTTACAACTAACTTGTCCATTTACAACAACTTTGGGACCACCAGAGAACATCATTCCGGGTCTTCATCTTTAAACCTGGTATCCCCCCTATTTTCATAAATCAATCTAAGGTATGGATCAATTTCCTTTGTCTCTGTGACTGTTGCAGAAATTGTATATTGTAGAGGCGCTTCCTTCAAACCATTTACATATGACCATAGACGTAGGACCATGGGCTTATTAATTTAAGAAATGCATCTTATTTTGCCCTTTGTTTCTATATTCCATACGACCTCAAGTGGTGAACAGATGCTAGGCCAATCAAGTGATTGATCAATTATCAAAATCAACGGTCACGTTTTAATATCCCGATGAGATGGATAGTTCTCATTTACTTCAGGACTTTGACTATTCCACTTATGCTATCCTTCCACTGTACTTGATCAACGGTCAAGAACACTCCCAAAGTGTTCTTCATATCGAACGACTCATCTCCACTTAGGGACTTTAGGACTTTGTACTTCGCGACTTCTAGCCTCTTTACAAATCTCTCGTATAATAGATGCGTGTCCATAATCTTGAACGATTGAGAATTCTCCCAAAGTTCTTTTCAAATGAAATGACTCATGTCCAATTTAGGAATTTGGCCTTCGGGACTTCGGGACTTAGGTCGTTTGTTGGTGGTGAAACTCTCAAAGTAAAAACTCTCAAAGTGACGTAAGTTGTTGACATCACTTGTTGACATGGAGCTTCCTGAGTGGATGCCATGTGTCACCCGGATTCATGGATTACATGTGCTTAAAGTACCTAAGGGACATTGACACTTGTCACCACCTGATTGGGCCATGTGTCTTAGATGACGTCACTATTGATGACGTGGGCTCTCAATGTGAGTGCTACGTGTCTTAACCTCATGAATTTGGAACTTCAATCTTTGGGACTTTGGGTAATTCAATTTATCCACTTCCCAATTATCCCGAAGTGAGATTCCACGAAGTATAACCTCGTCACAAATTTTAACCCGAATTGAATGTTGTTCTTTGATTGTGATCTTAGATCGAAGGCTCGATCTGTCTGTGATGATTCTATGCCTTGGTTTAAATCCAACGACTCTTCTTCTTTTCTTATCCTATCCTTCCACTTAAAGTGATCCAATGTCTATCGGGAATTTGGATATTCAAAATATCATCTTTTTTCCTTGCTTATCCTATCCTTCCACTCAACTTGATCCATCAGTCGAGAATGGTATCGAAGCAGATCAACGATAAAGGATGATGCAGGGTCCTCAACTAGCACGACGTTTAAAACTATCATCGAGTTCCGCAATGGAAACTGCTTGTTGGTAGTGGAACTAATGCCAACTGTAGATCTATTGACGGGTGACCATCGACGGTCAATGTATATTCTAGAACCATAAATTGAGTGTGGTTTATCCCGTCTCCCAAACTCCACAATTGAAGTTGTGCGATTGTTGGTGGATCAACCACAGTCATCGATCTTTGAATCTATAAGATCTAACGATCTACACTAATTGCAGGATTGTAAATAACACATTTTTTAATTATCCTTTCGCTCTCCACAATATATCCCTGCCGTTGATATGGCGCTTGTGTATCCAACAGTCCTAATTTGATCTAATCGTTGACTAGTCCTAAAACAACCCTTCTCTTGTAATCTAAAAGTCTAGAATAATTGTTGTATTGGGAATAATATGTTGTTTAATTCTCCTTTTTCTCTCCACAATCCATCCATTACATTGATCTCATGCTTGTGTATCCAACGGTCCTGACTTGATCTGATCATGTTTTTGCAATGCGCTTTGCCTTATGATTTTCATGTTCTTCAGTCGCTAACCCTCCTAAGATTTAATTTCTGCATGATTTAATCTGAGCTTCAGGTGCGTCATCTCTTCTCAACTTATGATCTTCATTCACTAACCCTCCTGAGCTTTTTAATCTCTGCATACTGTCATACTGCATATATTTATTTCACATTAACTCTGCATACTATTATACTGTTTGAAATCAATGACAACACATTAATGACACTATGTCCAACACTCTTTGACCACCTTAGAGGAGCTACAATTTTCTCTAATATTTATTTGAGATCGGGTTATCAACAAGTCAAGATTAGGGATGAGGACATCCAAAATACAACCTTTAGAACAATGTATGGAAATTATGAGTTTGTGGTAGTGCCATTTGGGCTTATCAATGCACCAACTACCTTCATGTGCTTAATGCATAACGTTCTTGGTAATTATTTGGATAAGTTTGTATGAGTGTTTGTGGTTGATATTTTGGTATATTCCAAGACCAAGGAAGAGAATGAAGAGCATCTTAGAATGGTGTTACAAGTATTGAGAGATCACCAAATGTATTCTAAGTCAATAAGTGTGACTTATTTTGGAAATAAATATAGTATTTGGGCCACACAAACTCAATAGAAGAATTGGTAGTAGATCCCAAAAATATCAAGGAAATCATGGATTGGCCTGCCCATTGAAATGTGATAGAGGTAAGGTATTTCATGGGATTAGCTAGATATTATAGAAGGTTCATTAATGGATTTTCCAAGATTGGTCATCCCATTACTTCATTACAGAGGAAGGGAAATACATTTATATGGTCAACAAAGTGTGAAGCTAACGTTCAGTAGCTAAAGCATCTTTAGACCAATGCCCTTGTTTTGAAGATTGCAAACTGTGAATTTTTTTTCTTGGTTTGTATTGATGCTTGCAAGGAAGGATTAAGTGGGTTCCTTATGTAGGAAGGATATGTGATCAATTATGAATCAAAAAATTTAAATGAACATGAACAAAGATATGTCACCCATGATCTTGATCTTGCAACAATTGTGCATGCGTTGAAAATGTGGAGACATTACTTTCTTAGAAGTAGGTTTGAGTGAGTTTGATTTTGAGATAAAACACATAAAAGGAAAGGAAAAAAGAGTGACATATGCACTCAATCAAAGTGTGCATACCATACACTTATAAACAATAAGTGATCTAGGAGGATCCAAAAGGATAAAAAAACAAAATCCTCAAATATCAGCAAAACCGACACCAAGTCGAAGAGCTCGTCGAGAGATTTCCAATCATGTAAACAACACCTCAAACCAAGTCTGTATGAATAAGTTACAACCGATCAAAGTTTCAGTTAAAATGGAAAAAAATCAACTAGGGAATTCCGTACTACTGACGTCAGCATGTTGAGTTGGCAATACTGCAAAGCGACTCGTGTATTTTTGACATCAACATGCTGAAATGGAAACATGAGAGGCTTCCATGTGTCATGCAATTTTGGAGTTTTCATGGGTCCAAATGGACCAGAAAACATGTTCCATGTGGCATCCATATGGATTCCATGTGGAAGTATAGTGCTGATGTGGTGTTGACTGAACTACTGATGTGGCACTAACACAGGAGCTGACGTATTGTTGACGGGGTCATTAACTAGACAAATGACATAGGCACCATATGATAATTGTGCAATCGACTATTCGTTGACTAGCCAATGAAGGGATTCTAGATGGCCCAATCAAAGGGTGCCAGATGGAACCCATCGACATGCCAAGTGGACCCATCCATGCGCACCAACAACCAAAATTCAGTTTAAAACTAAACCCTGGATTATCTAGACTAAGTTTGGTTTATGGTGGGATTAAATAGTAAAATGAGGTTAATTAACGAGATAGTTGAACCATTGGTATAGTTTTGAAACTATGTTTAAAATATATATGTAACCATATGCCCAAAAAGGAGGCCCGTAGGTTTGACCCCATGACCTCGCTTAAAATTAGCATAGCCACCTGCCAATGCACCAAAGTTGACGCATTGACAAGGCCACCCACAAAAAAGTAATTAAGCCAAATTTTAATCATCCAATGAGAGAAGATCTAGGCACCAAAGTTATGGGCATGATTTTCAATGCATATCCTACATTAATTACAGGAAGTATGACTGTTGTGGCAAAGAAATTGAGGTAGGGAGCCCAAGAAGGGCCTGGAAGTGACGATGATGGAATTTTATGAAATTATAGAAATTTTTTCATGATTTCTCGACATGAGTCCACTGGTGCAGTTAGAATTTGGATCCGAGAAACAAAATTTTGAGGTATCTCCATGTATTTTTACCAATTTCGTTGAGATAATAAATATTAAGGCCTATCCACTAAGAAGTGGGCCCAGCGACGTAGTCCATCTTTGGGATGAACTCGGTTACCAAGTCTGGTGCAATTGTTTCTTCTTGTTATTTCTCCATGTATATGCTTTCTTCATGTATGTTGCACATATGCATTGTTCATTCTCTTTAATAAAATTCATGTTATAGTCATCGAATAAAATATCCTGGATCATGTTGGTATACAAGTAGTGTTCTTTGACTTGAATTGTGAGTGTGAATTCTTACTAGGGCCAAGTTCAAAGAAGGTGAAGGAAAAATTAAGACTTTCAACCCAGAGATTGTATGTGGAACTCGAAGAAAGAAAATCAGGGATGAAGAACTTATTACATAGCATGAGAATAATTTTCACAAGTCTTTCTACTGAATGTCAAATATGGTAGAAAAAATGTTTGCAGATTATGAAAAGAGAGTGGCAAAGAAGGAAAAGAAGGAAAATAAGAAGGAATATAAAGCAGATGATAATTCTTCAGTTAAAAAGAGAATTGGAGGAGACCCTCCTGAGATTCCATCTCTGTCTTCAAGTTCAAGCTTTTCTTCTTCCTCCAATTCTCATAATTCTAATTATCATAAGAAAAATGATTTTAAAAAGCCATGATTGAAATTAGATGTCAAATTTAACTTGCCTGTGTTTAATGGAGAAGCTAATGTAGATAAGTTGAACAATTGGATTAGAAAGATTGAGTTTTACTGTCATGTACAAAAAATCGAAGAGGAAGAGGTGAAGATCTAGTTGGCTTCTCTTCGGCTGGAAGTCACAACTCTGGTATGGTGGGAGAGTAAACTTTATAAAGGTAGTGAGTATAATGGTAAAATCCTTTCTTCATGGTTTGAATTTACTTCTACATTAAGAAAAAAATTCTACCCATTGGTTCATGTACAAAAATCCGTGATGGAATGGAAAAATTTGAGACAGGGTAAAGGTTAGAATGTTCAAAGTTTCATAGAAGAGTTTAGGAAGAAGGTAATTGCATTGAATATTTTTTTAGACTCTCCAGATACTTTGATGAAATATATTGGTGCACTTCATAGTTACATTCGTCACACATTGTTATTGTTTAATCCCAATAATATAGATGAAGTGTGTGTGCAAGAAACTCATCTTGAAAGCATGGGTAAGAATGTACAAGAAGAAAAACCATCCAAGCATCCAGAAAACCATTTCAAAGGAAAATGCAAAGGAAAGGATAAGAGGACAACTACAACAAAGAAAGAGGAAGGAAAATCCTCTTGCACTCATTGCAAGAAAGATGGGCATGATGATGAGCACTATTGGGAGCTGCATCCAGAGTTAAGACCAAAGAAATTTGGTGGAAAAAGGAAGAAAAAAACTGTTGCTACAATGCAACAATACTTGGGTTCCGACTCATCTGATGAAATGAAAATCACATTATTTGGAGTACCAGGTAAAGTTTCCTCTCATGCTATTTCAAGTTCTACAATTCCATCTCTTGAAAATGATAAAATAAGAAGTGAATTATTCCACATAAGAGTAGTGACAAATCACACAAAAGTGGAAACTTTGTTTGATTTGGGCTCACAAGTTAACTTGATATATGAAGAGATTGTGAAGAAATTGGGACTAACCACAATACCTCATAAAAAACGTTACCCTCTTGGTTGGGTATATGATAATGCAAAACTTCAGGTTACCAGGCAATGTAGATTGAGGTT
>ML785569.1:279016-290111 GCA_009831015.1 Picea engelmannii
TATATGAATGAAAATCAAACTAGCACAAGCTAAAGTCATACAAACAATGCACCCTTTCATTGCAATCAAAATGAAAAACGAAAGAAAAGAAACAATCAAAGAGAAAACAAAATTCACACCCAAAAAGCAAAAGTTGAAAGAACAATGACCTTGTCTGAAATCGAGATAAAGAGTTCTGTAGGTCTTTGATGACCTTCACCAGGGTTTGTACTCAGCTGATGAGGAGAGAAGAACAATGCATGGGTCTTAAACTTCGCTCAACAAGAAATACTTGAATGAAAATAGTGAATAAGACTACAAGATCCAAACAGTGAGGTGCTTATTCTTCAATCAAAAGACAAATGTCAAGGCTAAAAGGGAAGAAATACTGACTCACAAGGTTGCTCAGCAGAAGAGACACAGAGACAAAATCCAAAAAACAATGCAATTCTGGAAGGTTTTTGAGCCAAAGAGGGATGGCGCTCTGTTGCCAAAGGCAAGGAGCGTTATAGCGGTCTGTGCAAAGATATGGGGGAGCGCTGGCACTCTGTTAACACTAGGACAGGGGCGCCAGGGTCTGAAACTCCAAAAATTGTCAGAAAAATAAAAAAATTGCAATCCAATTCCGACAATTATGCTGAGTGTGATGGGGTAGGGAGCCAATCAGCTCATGAAACCAATCAAAAGAGGAGTGAAACAGGTCTGAAACAATCAATGGATAGAACTAGGTCAATGAGGAGAAATTGAAACAAGAGGTTTCGATCCGAGGCTATCTCCCCAGTGGAGTCGCCAGTTTCTGTTGTAGGAAAATCTCCCTGCGGACAGGTAGATCGCCTCTAAGAACTTGACCTTAACCCTAGACAGAAAAATGCTTAACGTGGACACTGACTTCCTTTCAAATCTATCTAAACTAATACATGAGAAGGAAGGATAATAGAAGTACCTCTTTATTGACGTTTGTCCCTGCACACTCCGAGTTGCACTCCAATCCTTTGCTCCTCGCTGAGTTCTGCAGACAAACAAGATACAACCACTTCCTACTCTATTGATATTAGCTTGAAAATAGATCTATCAATTAATGATAAGGTCATATCTATCAATTAATGATAAGCTCATGTGACATTAGACACAAACTAGAAAGAAACAGGCCAAGCGTGTCATATTGATGAGAATAACAACAACAGTACTTACAATCGTAGATGCGAATGTGACAGCTTCGTGAAGTCCCCTTCGTCTAACCCTTTCTCGAAAGATCCACAACCTGGCTGACAAAATCTTCACCGATCACTTCTCCTTTGGCTGACTGTGTGTTTCCTATGAGATCATAGGTTTCATGCTAGCAATTCTTCCCTCTTTCCACCATCATAGATCTTGCTTATATAGGTTGATAGGAGCTTAACTTCTTGAGTTATCTTTAGAACAAGTTGGGAACCTCCTCCTTAGATCAGGGATCTCCTGATGAAACCAAGAATTCGAGTACAACTGCCACCTAATTTTGAAAGATCCTTTCCTCATTCTCCTCACTGGGCTAACAACTGGCCCAGATTAGGGAGCGCTCCTTCAAAAGGGGCATCAGAGTGCTAGAACGCTCCCTGAGAAGCTTAAGGGGAGCACCAACGCTTCAAAAGTGGGAAGCGCTCTTTTAGAAGGGTGAGGAAGTGTTATAATTCTCCCTGAGGCCTTATAGGGGAGCGCCAGTTCTCCTAAGGCTGTTTCAGGGGAGCGTTCACCCTCAAAACTCTTGATTGAAAGCCCTTTTCAGGTGTTAAGAGTTACCTGACTCCAGTGAATCGGTTCTCCTTCTTCAAACCAAGTACATCAGATGTTTTAAGTGTCTCCTTAGTGTCATCATTATGGAAACATGATTAAACAACATTTGCGACACTTGTAACCAACTTGCGACACTTGCGAAAGTTGTAAGGAATTTGCGACACTTACGACAATTGAGAGGAATATGTGACACTTGTCCAGTCGAGTAATTTTGATGTGTAACAAGTTCCCTAAGGATGGGAACATGTGCTAAGCTAAGAACCCACTATTATGGATGGTTTGAAGTCCTAGAAAGATTGGGACATGTATAATATAGACTTGTCTTTCCACCTATTGTTAGAGCTCACAATGTGTTCCATGTATCTTTATTAAAGAAATATGTTCATGAATCTAATCATGTTATTGATTGGACTATGATATAGGTGGAACTAGAGGGGGAATTTTGTCTTGAACCTCAATGCATCCTGGACAGGAGAGAAATGCTCCAGAACCAAAACATGGTGTAGGTCAAGGTGTAATTAAAACACTTTTTTATTTAAGGGGGAGGGGAATGTAACACCTTACATCCCCCCATTATTGTAATTATGCCAAGACTTTATGTAATGTGATTATGAAGAATGTAATTATGTTGTTTATTAATAGAAAACATTATACAACTGACTGAGAGGGAAATACCTTGAGTACTAGCCATGATATCACAAGTGGGAATTGGTGAGTTGGATTGGAGAGGTGGAGTGGAGAAGCTTCAATGAAGAAAATAGGAATATTTCTCAGTATTCCAACCTACACTTGCAAGACACTTAATACATCACCTGCCAACATACTTAGATCTGCATAGATCAACATGACCAATTATGGAGAGCATGATTGTGGTTGACAGTAATTATAAGTGATGACATATATGATTTCTTGAAGAGGCAAGAGTCAATTGAAAACTAACAGAAGGAATCCATTGGATTTCCCCTTCGAATTCAGATCCTTGACTGGAGGTTGTATCTGACAGGAGTCACCAGAATCTTGAGGATTGTATGGAAGAAGAGACCAAAGGTGGAAAACACCACTAGGAATTCACAATGAACACATTAAACATACCACACAAAAGGGAGGCGTGCAGACATGAGATGCAAAGGAGTGGATTGGGTGAACAAAAGAGAACCTAAGAAGTTGAAGACAGGTTCTCATAGAGAACCATAGAAAAAAAAGTGAGATACAAACTCACGGTTAGACAAGGCGGTGAGGAGGAGACTCACGCATGTATCTTTAAGTGATGGAGCTATTGGGAATCTATTTCTAGATAAAATAGAAATATTTCCCAAGATATTACGTTGTGAGACTACGTTGTGTGCTCTGCGCGTGATGTAGTATTCTGGTTTACTAGAAGGGCCGATGGTGAAAAGGGGTTTGTTGGAGAACTAAGGTAGAACCTGGGTCAACCCATACATCCAACAAATGGTTTTGTTTCTGGCTGGAACTCAGAAGGACAACTTGGAAGGGATTTGGTGAAGAATATGTAGTGGTAGAAAGGGATGTTTAGGTCATGGAATCCTATGAAACAAGATATTGAAATATGGTTGGAGAAAAAGAACCTATAGTTCATGCAGAAAGATAATAAGGGTTCCAGGTATACACTGCGCTAGTATCTGTAGAGGTATGTGTTTACTGATTTGCATGAAGCATACTTATGTTATTTTTCAAAATTATTACAGGATTGGATATTGAGGTTGAAATATACCCACCTGACTAATCAGACTTGGCCAGTAGAGTGGGCTGCTGAAAATATTGCACGATTGGAAAGGGTTAATAAAAAATTCACGCGCACATTAGATTTTTTGTTAGACATTATTACTGCGAGTTTTATTACTGAATTTGCAGTAGACACATCAAAGCCATATAATGATGTAGATAAATATTTATTGAGGGGACCCAAAGGGAGGTACATTAGGTCTCTTTACACATTGATCAAGATTTTATTACATGATAAAGGTGTGATGACCATGGAATCATACATCTAGATCACTCTACGTGCATGTGGGAGTTAGGGGAAGCACTAAGGAAGATCTAAGAAATGGAGAAGGATCTGGAGAATAGCTAGAAGAAGGAAGCAATGGACCCCATCATGATATATGATGAACAAACTAGGGAAATCATAAGGAAATCAGGTGTGACGCACATCGGACGACCCTACCAGTATAATATGAATAGTAATAAGAGGGCAATAGCCAAGCAAGAGGGCTTGGATAAATATGAGGAATACGTAGAGGATCTCTACGCCACGGGGAAAGTTGAGGATATCTTGGGTGCCAAATGTGAGAGGAAAACCACAGGTCACGAGAACGGTGTAGAAGAATTCTATCCATTCCAGATCCGAATTAGTGTGGAACCCACAACCCCATGTGCGATTAAGACATCTGAAGAAGAAAAACTAGTTAACCAACAAATGCTTAGTGGTAGAAGAATTTTCACAGGACATGGGTCTGGTAGCAGAAGTGCAAGTTCAAGAATTAGAAGTCAAGTATCTACACTGTGTGAAGGTGGTAGTTAAACAAATTTTACAAGGGTAGGACAAGATCCAACTATTAGGTTACCAGAGTTCCAAGGGGATGGGTCAGATGATCCATAAAAGAATTTGTTTATCTATGAGAAGATATGGGTAACAAAGCATATTATAAATGAAGATACAAAGGTTTCACAATTGGTAATCACATTCATAGATCACACATTATACTGGTACATGGGTCTCGCAACAAATAATCCAATGGGAGTGCCTACAATTATAGCAGAGGTGAAGAGGCAATTAATCAATGAATTTCATAATCTCATCTCAAAATACTAGTTCATGAATGAAATGATATAGATTAAGTAGAAACTAGGAGAATCAGTTTGGGAGGTGAACTAGAAGTTCAAAAGACTAAAAGGTTAGTTAAAATACCCTATTATTGATATGCAACATATACATTTGTTTTTTAATTGTTTGTTGCCACACTTGAAGTATCCTTTGAGACACCATAAATTCCAAAGTCAGACCGAGGCTCTGTAGACAACCTTACAGCTAGAGGAAAACTAGTATAAGCATACAAATCCAACTATGGAAGAGTTGAAGAAAGATATGAAGAAATTGACATTTCATTTGAATTAGAACAAAGGAAAGGAGAAAATATAAGATGTAGGGTGTACAATGTGCAGGACATAAGGCCATCACAAGAATGAGTGTCCATTATTTGCGCTGTATATTGGAGTGGGTATGAAAAACCCTTTATCTTCAGGAGGACCATGGTGTGAGATTTGAAAAATATAAGGGCATGATCCCTATCACTGCCCCCTGATGAAAAAGTATCAGAGAGTACCAAAGAGCACATTTTTTAACTTTTGTAATTCAGTTGAACATGAAGACAAGGACTGTAGAACCTTGGAGATGATGAAAGAAAGGATTGCAGATACATACGGGGTGCAAGATGAACATGTAATAGGAAAATATGCGCAACAACTACAATATAAAAACGTGTAGCAACTACAGTATAATCCCGTGCAATAGTTTCAAGAACAACTACAATATAATAATGCACAACAATTTGGAGCACCACCCCAACAATGCGCAACACCACCGCAGTACAATAACGCACAACCACAGTATAATCAAGGACCCTGGTACAATACACCGCGCATATATGATCAAGGAAATAGATGAGGTTCTGATGAGAAAGGGTCAGAGTTAATTTAGATTGTTGATCTGGTGGTGAGGAGTAGCATTAACCATCTGATTAACGGTCTATTGGTCCCTAGTATTAATAGAAAACTCTGTAGAAAGACTTAGTTGGTAGTTTGGTGGTTGAATAAGTAAGATTTCATATAATGATTATTGTTATAAAATAAGTCTTCAATTAAATAGTGATGAACTGAATCCCTGGAGAGTAAACCTGAATAACTATCTCGAGGAAAGAGAAGAAAACTAAACATCTGACCAACCTAAGTGATATTAGGGGGTTGGGTGTGCTACATGAAATTTCTAAACTCCAAATCTCCAAAATGAGATCTACCACTAAAACGGGCCTTGTGAGAAAATTCCTCCAATTTTTCTAAGTGAAGGTGAGATTTAGGAAGGTCTAGTAGAACCTTAGTGATGGCTTAGAAGAAACCATGGAATAGTTAAGTCCTGCTTCAAACTATTATCCTAAGAAAACCTAGTGTTTTGAGTCGGGGATATTCACAGCCGTTGATCTGGTGTAGAAAGTAGAATTAGACCATTGCTTAGATGGTGCTACCATTGGAAGGACCAAGTGTGGAGTTGATAGGGGACTCTGATGTGGGAAATCTTGAGTCGACGAGGACTGTTGATCTATCACAGAGTGGTATCAATGAGTTTGGACCATTGATGCTAGTTTTAGATCTGTTGTAAGGAGGGGTATCAGAGGTTTGGAAGGAGGGCTTGAGAAATGAGTCTGATGACTTGGGATTTTGAGGAATGTTTATCTATTGGAAGGGACCATATGATATCAACCATTGGATCTATTATGGTTTTATCCAAGGAGGTTGTCTTTAGAACCCTTACTGTCATGCAGTTGTAACCTTTGAGTAAAACATAACCATCAGATGTAGTGAACAAGGATCATTAGATCCATCCTCGTGGGAATTGTTGGAGTGAATCTATCAGAGTGGTTATGACACTGGAACGGATGCACTCCGATGGTGAGAAAATCCAAGAGAAAATAAGATTCATCAATCGAGGAGAGGATGTGATGTGAAGTCAACCATAGGATCGTCATGGGATCCACCTATTCGTCTAGCGAGAAATTGAGAAGGCAATTGATAACTGTTGGGTAAATCAAAGAACTGACAAGATCAGATCCATTTATTTCTTACGTCTGAGAGCCATTGGATTTGATGGAATGATTCATCGAAATGGGACCGCCGGAAAGAATTTTTTGGTTGTAACCTACTATTCTGATAGGAAAGGATCAGAGTCGATTTATATTGTTGATCTGGTGGCGAGGAGTAGCATTAAACATTTGATTGATGGTGTATTGGTCCTTAGTATTAGTAGAAAACTCTGTAGAAAGAATTCCTTGGTAGTTTGGTGGTTGAATAAGTAAGATTTCATATAATAATTATTTTTATAAAATAAGTCTTCACTTAAATACTAATGAACTGAATCCTTGAAGAGTAAACCTGAACAACTATCCTGAGCAGAGAGAAGAAAATGGAATATCCCACCAGTCTAAGCAATATTAGGGGGTTGGGCATGCTACATGAAGTTTTTGAACCCCAAATCTTCCAACTGGGATCTGCCACTAAAATGGACCTTGCAAGAAAATTCCTCCAAATTTTCCATTCGGAAAGTATCAAGATGGATGAAAAATTATACAATTATCCAATCTAGATGATATCTCCCCATTTAAGGGGGATTTTGGTTGCAAAAACTTTTACTAAATGAGGTGAGGAAAATTTTCCTCCACCTTTTCCATGGAGTACCAATTTTCCTTTCTTGGAAGTTGTCCTTTCAACCTAATTTTTCAAAGGTCATGATGCCCCTATCTAGTAGTTTTGGATTTCTTTTGCAAAACTGTATCTTTTACCAACTCTACCTGAGCTTCTAGTGATAAGTCTGTCATGACCCAATGGGGGCATATATATGCATAAATGTATATGGTATGACCCCAAGAGGGGAATATATGGGTCTAAATGTACATGTAATGTGTAAATACATATTATAATAGGGTCGACCTAGTGATAAAGGGCCTCATGTGCAAGTGTGAATAACTATATATAAGATCTCATGTATTCATTATTGAGGGAATTGTGAAGTATGAATGGTAATTGGTTATTTGTATGGGTTTCCCCTATTCTTTAAGGAGTTATTGTGTAACTTATATATATTTGAGTTGTGCTCCACGTTGAAATTTTGTACATCGTGTGTACCTCTGCTATTTTATAATATTTTGAGAATTTGGATCATTACAAAGTACTCTATGGTAGGTAGGAATTTGTCCTCAGTTTCCTGATCCAACATGGAAGGCTCAAAGAGTTTTAGATTCTCCACATTCGTGACTGAGTAAATGCACATATATGTAGGTAGATTGATTTTTTATGAATTATCACCTGATCCAAGTGGATATCGATGGCCACCCACCTTCTCCAACTAGCTCAAAAGTTTTTTTTTGCAATTTTGGCAATTTACTATTTTTAGCAATTTTTAACTTTCGGGGCCATTTTGAGGGTGCAAATGAAGGTTTTTTGAGATAGAGGTTCTCAATGATAGACTAAAGCATGATTGAGGCCCCAAAATGAATCTCCTTGAAGATACCTTTCTAACGGGCTATCACACGCCTAAAACGAAGATCTTATGCAAAAGTTATGACCCCTGGAAGTTAATGTACTAACTTACCCAAACGGGGCCCACATGACTTTTGGCGCTTCATCTCCTAGGGTTAGGTTCTTGGATGTATAGGGTTTTTGACATTCATTTTTATTGTAAAAAAGGAGTTTAGAGCCTCATTGTAATCATATTCTTGCGAATGAGCACAACCATCACATCTCTTCTTAGAGATAAGCCACCACCATTCCAACAAGCTTGTTTCCGCCGCATTTTACAGTTTCAGCTTATTTCCTTATTGAATAGAAAACCATTTTTACTGTATCTCTATTATTTTGTGTCAAGTACCTTTTAATAATCTGTATTCATTTCATTCAGCTCATAAAATCCAGATCAGTGGTATTAGAGTAGTCTGCTCCTTGTCATCTTAATGCATGTCCCCAACGAGGTCAGAGTACAAAGAGTTAGGTCTCGAGCTTGTTTCTCTTGAGGAAAAAAGCTCTCACGCACCCAATAGACCTCTAATGGAAGGAGAAAAGAAAGATGACGGGACATGAGATCCTTTCAAATTGTTTATTGAGCAATCCATCACTCAACAGAAGAACGAGATGATGGATAGTTTCACGCAAATCCTTCGGTGGCTACCAATAGGCAACACATCTTCTTCGAGCGGAGGCGCCACCCCCTTCAAGGTACAAATAAACTTTTATATTCCTATATTTGAAGGTCACATAGGCGTAGATGCCGTAGACAAGTGGTTGAATCTATTAGAAGGGTATTTTTCTGTCCATAACTTTTCGAATAGAGAAAAGATTACTTTTTCACTCAAAGTCGTTCCCCATGTCAAAGATTGGTGGGAAACCTTCTATGAGCAAAAGGAAACAGATAAATCCTCACTATTTATAGTCACGACCACCTGGGAATCCTTCATGGATGCTATTAAGGAACAATACTACCATGTCAAAAGTTGTGACGACTTGTATACCAAATGGACCACACTGCGACAAAAAAGAGACCAAGCAGTGCTAGATTTCACAAATATCTTCCATACCTTGCGCACTAAGATGGGTATCAAATATTCAGAGTGAAATATGGTGCTCAAGTATCATGGTGCTCTGCATAGATACATACATATCAAAATGGAATTTCTAGACATCTCATCGTTGGGCACAACCTACCAATATGCCGTCAAAATCGAGCAGAAGCTCAAACAAAAGATGCGACAATTTGGGCCTGGGAACCCCTCACAACATAAGCAAGGAAAGGGTGACCCCCCCACATAAAAAAGGATAGATAAAACATGGACAATATCATGACAACCATTCCAAGCCGCAAGCAAAGAAGGACATCGGAAAGACAAAGAAAGATACTAGGAAGTGGTGCGACTTCCATAAGAGCCTCTAGCATAACATTGTTGATTGCTGCTCAAAGCAGTCGCTGGTGGCTGAAGTGAAAGCCTATGAATCAAATGTGGGTTCTGACTTTGAGCCAGAACCAGAAGGGGGAATATGAATCATTGATGCAGAACCCAGTGCCATCGTTGCTACCACCAAGCTCCATCCCGGTGAACCAGACGAGCCAGAAGAAGGAGATCGTCTCTTCCATTCACAGATGTGGGTAAAAGGCACCCCACAACACTTCATCATTGATAGCGGTAGCCAAAAGAACCTCATCTCAGTAGAAGTTGTCAAGTGGTTGGCCCTGTCGACAACACCACACCCACAACGCTACACCATTGGATGGCTCCGCCAAGGAAGCGATCTCTGTGTTAGCCAACAGTGCCGACTGTCATATGAAATCAAGCCCTTCAAAGACGAGTTATTGTGTGATGTTTCTCCTCTCGAAGTTTGTGATGTTCTTTTGGGACAACTTTATTTATGGAAACGTCATGCTATATATGAGTCTAGGCCTCGTAGTGTTATTGTTGCTTTGAACAGGAAATTGTACAGGATACTCGAGGCAGTCCCACCTAGTGCTATTTCCTTGGTCTCTGCTAAGAAATGCAGGAAGGTCATCTCTTAGATGGGGAAGTTTGTCTTCTTTGTGAATCACTCTCATAATAAGAGAAAGATCACAACCACATCTAGGGTCTCTGCAGCTGACCTCTCCACAAAACATAAGTAAGTAGATAAGGTTGTGGAAGAATAATAAGATATCTTCTCCTCACCTACCAGGGTACCTCTGCACTGTCAGGTCAAGCACCCCATCGATTTGACCCCCGACACACCACTACCCAATGGGCTAGTATATCGCCACTCTTTATTAGAGAATGAGGATATCAAGTGACAGATCCAAGAACTGCTCCACAAGGGGCACATCCATCCCAACTCATCACCTTGCGGGAGCCCAATTGTGCTGGTATAGAAGAAATATGGAACTTGGAAACTTTGCATTGATTACTGGGCCCTGAATAAAATCACAGTCAGAAACTGGTACCTGATTCCCTGAATAAAAAACCTCCTTGATCAACTCATGGGGACCAAATACTTCAGTAAGATTGATCTGAAGTCTGGCTACCACCAGGTTTCGATAGAACATACAGATGTATGGAAGACCACCTTCAAGTCAAAGGAAAGCCTCTTTGAATGGTTGGTCATTCCCTCTGGGTTGAAAAATGTGCCAACCACTTTCATGAGGTTGATGGATGATATCCTGTGACCATTCACCAATAATTTTGTAGTGGTGTATCTAGATGACATTCTCATTTACAACAAGACTTGGGCTAAACACTTGCATAATATTCAGTAGGTTCTGCACACCCCGCGACAACACAAGCTATACGACAACCTAGAAAAATGCTCCTTCAGCATGGACATGGTTCATTACCTAGGCTACATCATTGATCATCATGGTGTACATGTGGATCCAACCAAGATCCAAGTCATCTGTGACTGGCCAGCCCCAACCACACTCACTGAGCTCCGAAGCTTCTTGGGCCTTGCCAATTTCTATCGAAGGTTCATGTTGGGATTCTCCCATATTGCATGGGCCCTCAACCAAATAACCAAGGGTAGTGGTAAGGAAAAATTTGCATGGGGC